>VCCN01005793.1:1418390-1436003 GCA_006491835.1 Architeuthis dux
CTGTTTCACGCGAGATGCGATTTTTCAAACATATATATATATGTATATGTATATGTACACCAAGACATGCACATACATTCCTATACACCCACTGTGCAAAAGTCTGGGTGTGATCATAATGTTTGATTGCATTGAGTACTTTTCAATTTACTGATAGTCTTTTGGATTTTTGGATTTTTGGATTTTTCTCGGTGAGCTTCTTCCCTTGCAGAGAAAACAGAAAGATGTCTTGTGATTCTGTTTCTTAAAGTGCATTCCAGTGTTTGATTTCATTACAGGTCTCATCTGCATCACTTTATTCATTGGTCTACTATGTCGGGTTCTTTCTTCTTTCCTTATGACAATGGCTTCTTCCCTAAATATCAAAGAGAGGCTCTTCATTTCAATGGCACTCATGCCCAAGGCTGACATGCAGGTGATGTATCACACCTTTTTACTTTTTCTTTCTTTTTTCTATTCCTATTTTTTCTATTTGAAGTTTTTCTTGTTAAGTAGCCTAAAGTGAGAACTTTTTTTTATCTTGTAAGAAGTAGTATGTTGCTTGAAACAAGGCCATGTCTGGCATGAGGTTATATTTCAGATCTCCAATTTAGAATCAAATTTACTATCAGTTGTTTGTGCAATCAACTTTGATTTTTGCATTAACCCATTAATTGTGGTAGGTGACAAAGAATAATAGTTATCCATTGCAAGATAAAAGCCCTGACTCACAGATAGAACTGAGTTGCCATCAATCTCAATAAAACAAAGATTCTATTGAGTTAGCTACAATGATGGGAATTCCTGTCATTTGCAGTTTATATTTCTGAATTTAACATATTATTATTATTCCTCTTCAAATTTGTTTTATTATAGTAAGGGTGACATCAAATTGTTTTAGTTGTCGAGGTGGGGCATGGAGTAAAATGCTCTTTTGATAATACAAAATTACTTTGCATTTATCAATTACTCATACAGACATGTTGGTTGGCAAGAGGACATTAATGATGTAGGTCTGTTATAAAACAAAACAATCCTAGAAACTACACTTCAAAAAAGTTTTATTTCACTGATACTTATAACTCACCACTAGTTTGTTTATTATCAAACTCCAAGACAAAGTCAGGAATTCCTACCGTAACAAGAACAAGAACAGGAAAAATCCTCACCAAAATTTGGCGTGTAAACTGATATGAAGAATCTCTGTTCTCCTACCGTGATTTGAACTCACGACCTAGTGATTGCTGGTGTCTTACTAATTGAGCTAAATTGACAAGTCTGTGATATTAAAGAAAATGTATCATGTTTAATATATACAAAAGTTGTAGTAATCATCTTCAGTCAGAATAGAAGTTGAAGTTGAGTTTGACCATGAAGCAGCCAGTCTTGTTCATCGTTATTTTTGTACATACATTTGAGTCCTTTTCTGCAGATTTTGGAAGATGTAGTTTATCATTTTAAGCTTGCACTAATTTTCAAGGACAAAAAATTGACTACTTTAAATAAAATGAAATGCTGCAGCATTGCCAATTTAGCAGCTTTCTTAAAAAAATTTTTTAGAAATTGGGAGTCCAGTGTTGACAATTGAAAGGTCTTTTTTTACATTTTTGAGTGAATGCCAAATTTGAAAAATTGAAGAGAAAAAAAGCAGCTAAAATGTTTTAAAATGACAACTGTTTCAGAAGCGGTTGTCATTTTAAAACATTGTTTCTTCACTTATTCAACATCAGATTAACCTTTTTGATTTTTCACTGACTTTGTACTCTTTACATTCAAGGTTGTCTTAAGTGCTTTGATTCTTCAAAAATCTTTTGAAAGAGAAATGGATACAAACTTGTTACAGTACAGCCATATAGTAAGTATACAAGACCATCTGGTGGATACATTTCTCAAATTGTAAGGGGGTGGGGGCAACTCTTAAATGCTTAGCTCATTGAAGCATTGTTAGAAACCATCAACCAAAACTGTCAAAATAGGTTTCTTCAGTTTTTAAGTTGGTCTGGCTGGCTATGTATGTATCATACATACAGGCCATACCAATGGAGCTGCAAATTTCAACATTTACTCTTAATTATGTCTAGAACAAAGTTTTTTTTTCTTTTTTGAAATACCCCTCCCCAAATAGGTTTCAATGGAGGGTTCAATCTGCAATGTAAGTTTATGCTAAATCGATCACTAGTTTGTGTCCGGCAACATTCACACGTTTTTTTTGAAAATTTAGACTTTTTTGGTGATCACTGCCCAACAAAAGGTAAGAGAAGTAACTTATTCATTGACCCCCCCCTTCCAATTTTTTAATTGATCATCCCCCAACACGACATGCTGCCAAAAGCTGTTGGTCACGTGACAGTTTCTAATAAGTGACTAACCAGACTTGTTTTTTAAAAATACAGCACCAGCTGCAGTCAAATGTAAACTACGGCATTCAATATGGCAATAAAACATAGATAAGTGAGTCAAACCAGCCTCGTATCTCTCACTGTCTGACACCTTTTTCTAACAACAGATGCACAGTGTTTGTAGTTTGATTCTTTGCCTGGCAGCAAGGTCCATCTACTTATATAATGAACAGTTTGATTTTTTCTGCTTCTCTGTCCGTAACAATGGACTCTCCCACTTGAAGGTAAAAATATCACCTATCCACCATTTGAAACAATGGATTCTTCTCCTTGAACGAGTTCTGTCACTTTTAAAAAAATAAAACCCCCAGATGAAATTGATAAGACTTTAACATTTATTTACACTATTAAGTCTTAAAGTAAGAGAATGTGAAGAAACTGCTCAAACTCCATAAAAACATGGGTAGATATTTATACAAAATGCTTTATGCCCTCCAGCACACACACACACACACATAGCGTCCACCTTGGAAGCCACCTTATACGCAGGTGCTGCTCTACCGACTGAGCTAACGAAGGTGAGATGGTAGGCAGGAGTCTTTTATCCTACACTTTGTTGGCTTCTCCATTCTCACGTTCGTATTTTAGGCACAAATATAATGCAGCTCTCTTATGTCGACAGTATGAAATCAAATGGTGGATAATTTTATATCTGATCGACAGAATATGTTAATTATAATGACATTTATTAGTGAGAGCCTATATTTGCTCGGCGTTGGTGTGAGCAACTGCTAAATGACGCTGAGCAAATATAGGCTCGTGTGTGTGGTTTTACTATTCATTTTTATTATAATAAATTACTAAATATTTGTTTTAATTCTTTAATAATGTAATATTTAATAATACGTATTAGTAAAAATAGCAAATATCAAGATATTGAAAATATAAATATTCACCAATATATTTACACTTTCAAATGTCTTATATTTTTCTTTTTTTTTTCTTTTTAGTTTTTGAATATGACTGTGCTTGTCTCAATCTTTACTTTTCCCCTGGGTGCTGCTTTTATTGCCTGGGCTGGGCCAAGCCTTCTCCACCAAAGGATTGTGTTTACGAGAAATTCCTCAACCTCCAGACACTCTACGAGCAGGAGCAGGTATCTTTCAGAAGGCAAAGGACTCTCAGAAGAAGAACGTAACCTTGGAGAACCTCTCTTTGAAGAGCAGTCCGATACAAAACTTTAAGTTAGTTTCCCTTAATGGAAAACTTTACAGACTTCATATTGGTTGGTAAGTGAGCAGGGGGAGGGGGTGTATTTGAAAACACCCCCTCCCAGCTCCCCAATGGTGGTGGGCTCCCCAACAACTTTATAAATAGTAGTTCACCTACTGACAAAACACACTAAATGATGTAGGCCCCCTAATCCCCCCCCCCAATATCTCTAGCTACACCTCTGTAAGTGAGTCTTGGTGACAAATAAACTTTTGATGATTCCAAGATTTTTTTTCTGACTATTGAACTCATTAATCACTGCTACCAAAGGGTTAAGTTATTCATGTGTTCATACATTTATACGTATCTATGTATCTATTTATCTATCTATGTATCCGGACTTTGCCTCAGCCCTAACCGTTCATAATAGAAACTTGAAACTTTGTACGCACACTCCCTCAATGAGTAGGGAAAATGTTGTTTTTTGTTTTTTGAAAATTCCCCTGTAAAACAGTGTTCAATTTTCAATGTAAACTTATGCTAAATTGGTCATTAGTTTTTGCCTACTTGTTTTTTTGAAAATTCAGACATTTTTTAGTGATCTCAGCCCAACTTTTTAATTGATCACCCTCAACACAGCATATATGGGTGGCAGGGGTTCATAATTTTCCTTAGAATGCTAGTTCTTCTTATTTTTGTTGTTCACATAACGTTTCGGCCAATCCATTCTATGGCCTTCCTCAGATACGTATATAAAGAGGGGGACTCTTTTTTCCAGTAGTGTCAAGTAGGGGTTGCAAACAGAAATTTGTTTATACATAAACAGCAACATTTGTAACATTATAGGAAAATTTTTTTTAAATTCTGTTTTTTACCATTACTTGACACTACTGGAAAAAAGAGTCTCCCTCTACATACAGATATCTTATATTTTTATTTGTCTCCAAGACTCACTTACAGAGATGTAAATGAGTTTGAATGTTATGACTCAAATTGGTACTTTTTAACTCCTTATGGTACATTTGGTACTATGCTCTGAAAATTTGGTACATTTTGGCAATTAATATTAAAATATATTAATCACTGCTACCCACAACAGACCGGTTTAATCACTGTTGCTGGGTTTAGGTTATTCACGTGTTCTGACATTTAAATGTATCTATGTATCTTGACCTCACCCAGCCCTTACCATTCATAGTAGAAACTTGAAATTGTGCCCACACACTCCCCTCAATGAGTAGGGAAAATGTTTTCTTTTGTTTTTTGAAAATTTCCCTCCTAAAAAGGTTTTTAGTGAGGGGGGGGGTTCAATTTACAAATTGGTCACTAGTTTGTTCCTGCTTGTTTTTTGAAAATTCAGACCTTTTTTAGTGATCACAACCCAACAAAAGGTGAGAGAAGTAACTTATTCATTGATCACCCCTTTTTCCAACTTTTTAATTGATCACCCCCAACACAGAATATATGGGTGGCAGTGATTCATAATTTCCTTGGAATGCTAGTTTTGTTTCATGTTCTGCAAGGCACTTATAAACTTCACTAATATTGAAGTAGGTAAGGTAATACTACAGTTTAGCCTTGCATAGAGTGGGCATGGAAGACAAATGAAAATACAGATAAAAATGAAGCAGTTTTTTAGTATTTGAGTCAACTTTGATTAATTTCTTTTAATTTGGTACTTTTAATGAACGATTTGATACGTTCTGCTCCAAGGTTTTGGTACATTTGTTAAAAGCTCTGTGGCAGTAATGGGTTCAATACTGACCGAAAAGATGCTTTCAAAATATACCAATGAGTCAAACATGAGTCAATCCTGAAGACAAAAAAGAAAAAAAGTTTCCTGTGAAATTTAAACCATGATTGAAATGTGCCTTAATCATTTATCTATAATGGTGAGAACCGTGATCATCAATACCACATTTTAATTGCTTAACAGATGATTCAGTGCTTTAATAAACTTCCTTTCAAACTTGTTTTGCTTGTATTTAAAGTATATATACATAGTCATATGTTGACTTACGCTTGAACGACTACCGTCTGATCGCAGTTACGCCCACATAAGAGCTTAACTGCGAATGATGCATTGTAACTATAACTCAATGAGAATGACAAAAATTTCTATCAGGTTATTGTTAGCTTGCTTAAAGAGAACGCAGTATTTACGCCTTGTTTGCTTCAAGTTTTCCAGATGGGGAAGCCGAGAAGGTAAAAGAGCAAACACCTTGCTGGGTTGAACTAATGACTTGTGAAAGAAATATACTGGATGATATTTGTTCCTTTCTCTTTGGAAAGTGAAAAGTAAAAACGTATGTACAATATAGAGGTTTAGGTAAATATGTATGTGTCATGGTATCTTATGTTGTGCAGATTTTATTTCACGTCATCCTATAATGGTCAACATGCCCAGATCAAGTTGTGTCCATACTACCTGGACACAAGTTGATGTACAGTTGTAACTGGACATTTATACATAAGGTTTTCATTTAGGATACCAACCTTTTTTAAAGTATTGGAGAAGAAAAAATCACAAAAGGTCATACAAGAACAGATTTATTCAAATGGTTCTTCGGACGATTGAACTTGTTGTTTTTAAAAGGGGTAACCCTTATAGCACAGGGCCCGGGTGTCTCTGTGTCTTCTCTGAGAAGCGGGTTGAACTCTGCACTTGTCTGGCTAATGCATTTAGTCGGCCGAAACGTTGTGTTTACAACACAAACAACAAGTGGGAGTTTAATCGTCCGAAGAACAATTTGGATTGTTGATAACTATAGAAAAAAGAACAGATTTGTTCCCTATATATTGATCAGTTAAAAAATTCTACGCATGCTTAGCTTGGTACTTTATAAGTCACACTATTGTAAATGTTTTAATAACATTTTCTTTTAATTTCAAAGTCAAGAATGACTTTGAAATTAAAAAAAAATTCAAGTGTAGATCAGCACAGAATGAATGCTTTCATCTATAGCAAATACATTTAAGCACATAATTTGTAATCACTTTGTGACAGTCTTTTAGATAACAATAATTGGCTGGTAACATTAAGAAAAGGATATAAAATTGAAACAATTTACATTCATTGTTTTAAATTCATTGTTATGTTATTAAATTAATTGTTATAAACAACTTAAGATTATAAAAAATCAATATGATTAATGTAAATATTTCAATATATTTTAAATAAGATGAGGATGTTGGTCCAAATAATTCATTGAAAAATATTTTCAACTGTGTTTACTGTATATGCTGGTATATAAGACAGACATTTAATTTTAAAAAAACATCTGTGTCCAGTGCGCTGGTGTTATGACTAGTATAGGGGGGCTGTCTACCAAAGCTTGATATGGACAGTTATGGGGTTTGGATATGTTGCAATGAGCGGTAATCTTCCAAATACCCTAGTAAACCATTCATCTTATAGTCTGACATATATGGTAAATCTTTTGGAATATCTATGTATTTTTTCTCTTTATTACAATGAAGAAACTACGTTACCAAAAGAACCAACATCTGTACCAATTGAGCCTTGCCTTGGCAAGGCCAGAACAGAGATTGGGGAGGGCAGGTGGGACAGTTGGCATGGGTCTACAATTTTGAGGGGCCCCCTGGTGGAGGCAAAGGGGTGGACACTTTGTGAAAAAAGGGTGGACACTTTGTGAAAAAATATTGATATTGATATTGAGAGAGTCAAAATATTAATATTTTTAAAAAGATTCATAAAATATTAATACAGATAAAATAGAGATAAATAAATACAGATATTGAAAACAAATTTATTGTTCCAAATTTATTATATGTATCTCTTTATTAAATTTCAGGAAATTTGGCTTTGGCAGCAGATAAATGCTATCATTGTGTTGTTTCAATGCTTGTTGAAAAGATACATTATTATGTTTTAAATTAATTTTTTATTATTAGCTTTCTTGTTTAGTGCTGTCTTTTGCATTTCATACCCTCGTTTTTAGTTTTTATTAACTGTTAATGCAAAATAATTTTTATGCTAAGAGTATATAGTATACTCTATTGTCTTATATACATTTTGAATAAAATTGCTTGCCATTACCTTTTTTATAAATCGTTATAGTTCTTTTATTCTGTTCTCTTACTTGTAAGTATATCATCTGCACATTACACGTATGGTGTATAATAGGATGTCTATCCAACATAATGATGATAGGAAAAGACAATGTGGAGACTCAGAAATAATTTGCAAAAATTATTTATTACCTAACATGTTTCAGCTGAGAAAATCAGCCTTTTTCAAAAGGGTCTGGAGAATATGGTGAGTCCTACTTCATCCAAGGATCTATATTTGGATGCACTCAGAATTCAATTATTATTATTATTTTTTTTTTTTTTTAATTGTTTTTTGTTGGGTTTAGGTTATTAATGTGTTCTGACATTTATATGTATCTATATATCCGGACTTTACCCAGTCATAACCATTCATAGTAGAAACTTGAAATTTTGCACACACACTCCCCTCAATTAGTAGGTAAAATCTTATTTTGTTCTTTGAAAATTCCACCCCTAAATAGGTTTTTATAGGGGGATTCAATGTGCAATGTTTATGCTAAATTGGTCACTAGTTTGTGCCCGCTTGCTTTTTGAAAATTCAGACCTTTTATAGTGATCACAGCCCAACTTTTTAATTGATCACCCCCAACACAGCATTTATGGGTGGTGGTGATTTATAATTTCCCTTGGAATGCTAGTTATTATTATTTTTTTTTTGGAGTGGAGTTGGTAAACTAATATTGTAGATACAGAGAAAGCTGCTGATTGAAATCAGTTTTGGTCAGGGTGTTTTAGATAACAATAACCGGTTGATAACATTAACCCATTAACTGAGGAAGGTGGCAAGTGTAATAGTTATCCATTGCAAGATAAAAGCCCTGACTCAGATAAAACTGAGTTGCCATCAATCACAATAAAACAAATATTCTATTGAGTTAGCCACAGAACTGCAATTATTGTTATAAATTCATTGTCATGTTATCAATTCTTTTGATCTTTTGATATGGTGAAGGTTGGCTCCTCAACGTCATCGCCACGAATGTCGACCATGTGCAGTATACTCTAGTATGCTGTTGTTGTTTACGGATGTGTATCGAGGTGTCAGTGGGATGTCTGGGATCTGCTCAAGAAATTTTTGCAGAGAAGTCTTGAAGCTCACCAGTTTTGTTATTACAGTATTCTTGGTGGAAATACAATTCCAAAGTTTTGGTCTGAGCACTGAGAATGACTCATCATATTTGGATTGGGTCTTTTTTAAATTCATTGTTATAAACAACTTTACATTATGAAAAATTAATATGAAATTTATTTTTTACATAAAGTGTTTGGGACTGACTGATTTTGATAACAGTAAGTGTTTGATAACATTATCTGTGATTATAATAAATGGCTTCTGTACATCGTTTTTAAAATCTTATTACAGTTTTAATAAGATGGAAGCATTTAAAAATACTTCAGAAGTGCTTTAATAGTCAGCTTTTATTCCATACTAGTGTAGTGGTGGGGGTTTTCTACAAGGTTGTGATTTTGAAGGAAATGTAATAAATGTTAAAAGGGGAGAAGTATCTTAGTTGTAAGAGAATGTGTATCGTTTCTACATTTGAAATTAGTGGTAAAAAAGCAATGCCAAAATGACCTGTCATGGCTGACGGTAGTAGCAGCAGTTGGTGTCTTCTTGGTTAGGGAAGAAGGAGGTCACGTGGTCAAAAAGAGGAGGTTTTTGGTTTTTGGCAGTCAATACAAACAAAGGAATCAAAACAAAAGGCGTTGGATTTAAAATGAAAAAAAGGGTATATTTAATAAAAACATTGTACTGAAAAAGGGTACAATAAAAAGGAAATACACATATATGTAAAAGTAGTTAATGAGAGATTTTTGGTGAGATGAAGAGTTATGGTAAATAGGGGGATGTTGCCGTTAGCCGGTTTTCAAGTTCCGAAATGGATTTTGTGAGAATGCAGCGTTATGTAAACTAAATCTTTTAGGTGATAATTACGACTAAGAATTTTGTGCTCTCAGCAAAAGAAATCAGATGTTAAGAGAAAATTAGGGCTTTTGACAGAAAAGAGAAAATGCCAGGCATGTAGTAAATATAGTTTCTGGTCAGGAAGACATTTTAATGAGTTACTCTGCTAAACCAGATGTTGACAGAAACTAATCATTGACGGTCATGTAAATTCTCGTAGGGGCCTATATTTGAGGCATTCATTCCTAGTTGTGGCGAAAAGGAATGTAGGAAGAATGACCGAAGATTTGAAGTAAGAAGAGACAGCATTTGAAGAAATGTCCATGGTTAGAAAGTGAGCCCTAGGTGAGCCAAAACATTAAGTGTAACAAGGAAGAGATATTTTACGTGCCAGAGAAATAGACATGGGCGAAAGAGGCACTGTAGGGAACAGCTTCAAAGGCCAAGAGAATCATAAAATGTCACGCAAAAAGGAAGCTAATATTTAGTTGCGTACTTCATAGGGTTCAGAGCTAGCCCCGTTGAAGTGATAAAGCCAGTTTGCTATTTCTAACCCTATTTTAGTACTTTGAGAAATGTGACCGCTACACTAGCATCAAATCAAAAAAATCCCATAATTAAAATTTAATATCAAATTAATAAACAATTTGTATGCTTTCAATCCATCCATAATGTGTTTCATCAAGCCAAAGTGATCTACGATTTCCATAAAACATAAGACATAAAAAGATCGCTTTTCTATTTAGATTTTTAACTGAATTGAGCAATAACATAAATAGTTTACTTTTCAAAAAAATAATCTCTGCCTCCCCCCTTTCCACCTTTCACATTGGGTGGGTTGGGGGTTGCTGTGCTTGTGGAGGTGGTGTGCACCTGCTGCTTCTCAGTCAGTTTGCCTTTGTTCTGCTGCTTTTATATATCATCCTCCCTTGGCCCCATGACTGACAGACAAATCAACAAAATTGCTTTTATATAGTAAGATGATGAGCAGAAAACCTCTTATTATACGTAGTATTGATAGAAAATGATTTTGAGAGATGTGTGAAATGTCTTCTGAGACATGGGAATCATTGGGTAACTTATGAACAGATTGAGTAATTGACAGAATTTGGACCAAAGATTAAAAAATACAAAAAGTTATGTAGAAAAAAATCATAAAGCCTTGGTCCAAATTCTGAAGGTGTATAATTATTTTTTTTGTTGTTGTTGGATGAAATAATTATAATACATTGTTTTAATTAAATTTGACTAGTTTTTACCTTCATCTTAATTTCAGTTGTTTTTATAGACAACTTTAAATTTGGTCAGTTGTTTCTACATAGAAACAACAGCTAGAATTTAGAAGTTGTATATAAAAACAACTGAAATTAAGATGAAGGTAAAAAAAGTCAAATTTAATTAAAATAGTGTATAAGGATTGTTAAAATAAACTTTTTAAAATAATGGATACTTTTTGCACTCACTGTATATTTTCAAAATGTTTTCTTTTTTATTACTTCACACGACCATGAGTTCACTATATTTTGTATGAATTGTTTTAAAAAGATGCTGACAATCTTCAGTTGGTCCAGGAATGTTGATTCTATCAGAATTGTTGTTTCCAAGCAATTAAAAACACTGTTCTATTTTACCTATTTTAACAAATATAAAAATGAAATTTTATTCTTACTATTTAAAAAAACATTTCTTCAAAATACTGTACTGATTTACATAATTACTGTATGTGAATTAATTTTTATGTCAATTGCATCATTTATTCCTATTCATGCCTTTCCCAAGAGCATTAGTGTGAAGTGAATGCAGATTATCTCAGTCGACTTGCCGATTCCATTTTCAGTGCTGCTAACTGCTTGGCCACCACTGATATTTTTTTAGAAATAAATAAGTTTTTTAGTGAGGTGTTCAATTTACAATGTAAGTTTATTCCAAATTGATCCCTTAGTTTGTGTCGAGCAGCATTCTTACTTGACTTTTGAAAATTTGGACTTTTCAATGATCACTGCTGTTGAATTAAAGCTGGTGTTTCCATTCATATTTCTGTTGATATAAAATGGCTGATGTGAGATGGATTAAAGCAAAGCTGGAATGCACGTGTCTCCACTGATTCTCTTTATTGAATTGAAGTTTTAGCGGGAAAATATGAACAAACAATGCATGCAGTTTTTTTTTATTTGCCGTAAACCAGTACTTAAGGAAATGCGACAGAAAAAAACATGAATACACAAACGAACAATTTTGTTAACTTTAGTTTACATATCAATAACTTCCCACCACCACTGTTTAATTTACGAGGGGAAAAGAAGCATCCTATATAGGTGGCAGTGATTCATAATTTCCTTTGGAATGCTAGTCTTTCTTTATTTTAGTGGGGTTCTTTTTCGGATGCATTGTTGATAACTTTTAAGCATTCTTGTTTGCTTTAAATCAGCTCTTTGTTATTCTAAACAGAAAAGTTAATTCACGAAACCCTTAAAGGCATGAATATAAATGTATTTATGTAATATGCGTTTCATGTATCATATGAATATCTTTTAAATAAATTTTAAAATTCTTTTTTCACTTCTGAGCTTCTAAAGATCCATTATGTGAGCTCTGTATCATTTTTTAAAAATTTTTGCATCAATTCAGCATAATCGTTTTACTTATGTTTGCTTTTTAGAAACCATCAACATAGGTTTCTTCAGTTTTTAAGTGGGTCTGGCTGGCTGACTATGTATGTGCTGTGCGTACAGGCCGACGAATGGAGCTGGAGGGCTGAAAATTTAAACGTTTATTCCTTACAATGTCTAAAAAAACGTTTATTGAAAATTCCACCCGAAATTTGCTAAATTGGTCCCTTAGTTTGTCTCTGGCAGTGTTCACACGTTTTTTTGAAAATTTAGACTTTTTTAATGATCACCTACAAGAGGCGAGAGAAGTAACTTATTCATTGATCACCCCCTTTTTCCAAATTTTTAATTGATCACCCCCTAGCACGGCATGCTGCCAAAAGACATTTGTCACATGATGGTTTCTATTGAGTGACTAACCAGACCTGTTTCATTTCTACTTGAATTGTAAGATTCAAATAATTTCCAGTAATTGGAAGAAAGATTGAAGGTTTCCTTCCCTCTTCTGCCAAGCAGGGTTGCCATTTTTCAAGACCAAACTGAATCCCCCTCTAAAAAAAGTATTTAAGGGGGAAATTTTGAAAAAACAAAAAGAGATTTTTTTAGATATAATCAGGAGTATATGTTTAGATTTTCAGCCCTCTAGCTCTATTGGCGTAGCCTGCACGCATGACACATACATAGCCAGCCAGACAAACTTGAAAACTGAAAGAAAGCTATATTTTTGTGGCAGTTTTAGGTTGACAGTTTCTAATTAATCCCAACAAACTACATGCAATGATTAAGACATCATCTAACAAAATTCAGACAAGAATATTTTAAGCTTGTTAAAAGTTTGACTTTGCTAGGTGGTACTTTTTATCCCTGCCATTCCCTGCCACACATTAATAAAATATTTTGTTGCAAAACCTATCTCTGTTGTATTAAGAATAAGAATGATTAAATATATTGCAAGGAAATCTTTTTTATTCAAACTACTCAACTATGTAACATCGAAATATTTTATTAACATGTGCATGGAATGGCAGGGAATTTGTTTATGTTTGAAAACTAGTAGTATTAAGTGTCGGGGATAGTTTTTGCATGAGAATATTTTGTTAATGAAATATTTCTCTACTATACATTAAGTGGCAGGGATAGTTTTTGCATCAAAATATTTCATTAACATGTGGCAAGGATAAAAATGTACTGCCATTTTATGCCTTATTTATTATTATTAAAAAGTCCAATGCAACAAGATAACTCACTATTTATGGATCCATAAACTATCTTGTAAAAGTAGAATTTACTCTGTTTTAATGTCATGCAGGAATGCAGAAAGTGATATGTATTAGGTCGAAGTAATGTATATGGGCATGTCTTGAAATGTGTTCATAATAAATCTTGAGAAGACAATACTTTTATTCTTTGGGACTGTGTAACATTTTCCAAAGCATAAAGCAGGATTTTTAGATAAGAAAAACATATTGTTTAGGCAAGCAACTACACTGCTTATGAATTATCTCCCTGGAGGAGTTTGTTTATGGAGGGAGATAATTCATAGAAACTATGAAGAAAGAGCTATAAACTTTTTTATTAGTTTCCTCAAGAACCGCTGATCCCAAAAACTTCAAACTCGACACTGCACTTTTAGAATTATCTTAAATAAGATATAAAATATCTAAATTGGCAACACTAAAGAGAAGTAACCGGAATACTCCGAAGCTGTATGACGGATGGAAAATTATTTTACATGACAAATATGGTAGGCTGCTCCACACACCATAAAGTCAGGCCCCTTCTAAACACGCACCTTTGGAACAGGCACTGCCCTAGTAGCATAAAAACTGGATGGTGAGGAATTCCTTCTACCATCAAATAGTCTAGCCATCACAAATAAACCTTACATTTTTTAAGCATTTTATCTAGTTTGATAAGTCAATGTAATATACAAGGTGGTATCGGAAAGTGCCTGGACTCTATGTGTATGTGCAGCGTATTTGTTATCCAGCCTACTGAGTCTGTCTACATGCTATCTACTCATGTTTTCATATTACATGAGGTTTTGTGATGTTGTGTGAGAACATCTCTGCAATCTGCATCAAAATTTGTGTGAAGCTCTGCAAAGACCCTCAAAATGTTTTGGCGAACACATAGGTTTTTGAGTGACATGCGCTGATCGAGTTTTGGTTCAAGAATTCTGTAATTCACCAAATGTCTTTTTGGTCCGCCTGTCAAGGACGGCTAGAGCTATGGCCACCAAAGTTTCTGGGGTTACTAATGGGACTGCCTAGCCTGGGAAATAGGTTTTTAGTGAGGGGTTCAATTTGCTATGTATGTTTATGCTAAATTAATCCCTAGTTCGTGTTCAGTACATTCATGTTGTATTTTAACTTCAGACTCTTTTAGTGATCACTGCCTAATAAAAGGCCAGAGAAGCAACTTATTTATTGATCACCCATTTTTTCCAACTTTTTAATTGATCACTCCCAACACGGCATGCTGCCAAAAGACGTTGGACATGTGATGGTTCCTATTGAGTGACTAACCAGACCTGTTTCATTGATTTGTGAATACAATAATATAAAACTAGCAAGCAAAAATTAATGTAACTCCTTGAAGACAGTTGTAAGCTGTATAATGTCAAATACATAGTTTAATTTTATTCCAACTGCTCCTTTTTCGGCCTTAGGCTGGAATCCAAGTAAAGTATCTGATCCTCCTTTGTCATTTGTGCACCTGTCAAGTTACAGGCAGCCCTCCACCTCCAGGCTCACCTCTCCATTGCACTTAGTGTCACAGTCAATCCCTGATGCCTGAGGTATGCCAGAAGGCAAGTGCCAAGGGAACTAGACATGTGGGACCTCATATTAAACCTGACCTTGTGTCAAATTTGCCCTCATCGAGAGGTGAATAAATACCTGACTTTGTCTCTCTAAATCTGCTTAGATTTCAAGTATCTTATATTCACAAAGTCAATGGCCCTCAATGATTCAAACAGTCAGTTTTGAGGCTTTAACACCAGCTTCAAAAGCCAACATTCAAGCATTATGGCCCATGTTCAGTGATGGAAGTAGATTTTAGGAACTAGCTATACTGCAGTGGTTTCCAACCTTGGGGTCTGCAGGTCCAAGGTTCGCAACATGGTATTACCAGGGATCAGTGAGCTTGTTGAGTAGGCAGACCTTTCAAAAGCCTGAGATCGGTGGGAAAATTCATTTAAATAAAAGGGGTCCTTGGTAATGAAAAGGTTGGGATCCACTGGTACATAGTAAGGTTGTATCTAGGATTTATGATCTGGGATCACAGAGGGGTCCATCAGGGAAGAGTGAAGTCACTGGTTTCTGTCCATGTTGCTATTATGTTGGGGCAGCCCTGAGGATAGCTAATAATAATAGTATCCATTAAAAAACTAGAAATTGAGAAGTAGATGTAGTACCCCTGCATTTCCATCACTGCCCCTTTTTAACAATAATGTATTAACAATGAAAAGCATTTTTCAAGGCTTGATGAGATTTGGTTCCTGCCTAGAAAGGCATAGTGAGTTTTCTCTGCATTGCAAAACTGATGTTTTAACCACTCAGGTATGGCTGAATTCATTCACCACCCCACGAGGGCAAAATGTGACACAAGGCTAAATTCAACATGGGACCTACAAGCATACATGTGGGTAAGCACAAAGATTGTCCAGCCTCCTCGGCCTTGCCCCAGGCATCAGGGAATTCTCTGACACTACCTCTCTAAGGGCAATGGGAAGTATTGTAACTAATTGTATTAACTTTGACTACTTTTTACCTTCATCTTAATTTTTTAGTTGTTTTTATCACAACACAACTCAGACCGTCACTCTACTGCAGTGAGTAAACAGTGCCATTCAGAAATAAAGAATAAGCTAGCTGGTCATAGTAGCTGGATGTCAAACCAGGCTTCCCTGTGACAAGAGGGATGTGAGTTCAAATCTTAGCGGAAATGTATTCTTTATTTCCGATCTGCACTGTTTGGTCATTGCCGTTGAGTTGTGAGAAAACAACTAAAAATCAATACAATGGTATAGGACCATTATGAACTTGTTTCTAAGACAAGACAAAGAACCAATTACTTGTGTAATTCAGGAAATAATTCTTGTCTAACCAACTTTTGACTGATTTAATAATAATAATATATACATTTATAGAAAGCACCCTTTCTCAGGAATCTCAATACTCAAATCCCCACTCTGCTTGAAAACCTAGGTAATCATTGCAGTAAAATATAAGGCCTGCTAAAGAAGAGTATCAATTTAAGGTCAATATTTAAAGAAAATGCAACTTATTAATAAAGCTATTTACAAAGGGCAGGAGTATCTATTTACCGACTTCATATAAGTATGAAAGTCACAAAACAAAAAAGTTTTTATTTTTTATTCAAAACTTGTTAATATCTTAATGTTACGGATGTCAATGGGTAATTGATTCCAAAGTATGGGTGCTATATAGCTGAAACTCCTTTGCCCATGTGTCGTTTTCATAAAAACAAGTTCTAAAGTCAAACTATCTACATCTCGGATGTTAATAAGATCATAGTGTTCATAGGGGCAAATATCACGCAACCATTTGAATGTTGTAATTAAAACTTTAAACACTATTCTCTCTTCTATCCTAAACCAATGAAGGATGATAATGCTGGTCCTAATTGACTCACATCTCTGTAAATAGAGGGTAATATTGATAGAATTAAAACTATTATTAAATCTAACTCCATTATTAAATATATCTGACTCCATTGAAAGTTAGTGGAAAGGTTAACAGTGAACACAATACAAAGATAAGTGCTTAGTAATCTCTAATGGTAAACTAATAGTAGCAGTGGTAGTAATAGTAGAGGTAGTTGCCTTTAAGGGTCTGACTGCCGATAGTAAGCTTACGTGTTGATGGTAAGCTTGTTGATACTAGAGAGGTAGAAAGAGTAAATGTTAGTGATATGCATAAGAGTGATCTTTCTCTCTCTGCCTGTTCCTGCAGTGTATAAGGGATGAAAATGCATAGATTGCACATGGTAAATATGCAATGAGAATAAAGAATACAAATACTTGCAACAATAATAAGAAGTATATTTATTACAGAAGATATAACAATAAGGTATTTCTCAGTTGTTGAGAACAAGAAAGAATGCATTTAAAAAGTTTGTATACTACTTAGTGAGTGTCCTTAGTTTGCTGAAGATTTTAAGGAAGAGAGTGTATGAATGTGTATGTTATATATATATTCTGTGGAAAAGGTGGGACCATCATGGATTTGTCAGGCGACAAAATCTGACTGGACAAAGAATGAATAATGGTTGTTTTCTTATAGTAAGAGGTAAGTGGTGGATGTGTGGCTAGTCAAAATGTGGTCCATTAAACTGGGTATCGTCAAAAGTTCCAAGATGAAATGTAAGGTGACAATATACAAGGTTCTGTCAAACTTGTTGTCTGCAAAGGGTATCATATTTGAGTCGTGTGCCGTATTTTCATGTTCCGAAAAGTTGGTTATCTAAA
>VCCN01005793.1:1455645-1465766 GCA_006491835.1 Architeuthis dux
AAAATAGGGTTTTAGTGGGGTATTCAATTTTCAATGTAAGCTTATGTTAGCATTGGTAACTAGTTTCTGCCCACTTGTTTATTGAATATTCAGACATTTTTTAGTGATCACAGCCCAACTTTTTAATTGATCATCCCCAACACAGCATATATGGGTAGCAGTGATTCATAATTTCCCTTGGAATACTAGTTATTTTTGTTGTTCACACAACATTTCGGCCATTCCATTCTATGGCCTTCCTCAGGTGTGCTATCCATATGTAATGAGGGGGACTTTTCACCCCGGTAGTGTCAAGTAATGGTAGCAAACAGAAAATTATTATTATTTTTTTATGAACAGTTGGGTAGCCTCCGGTCTTCCCTACAACCGTGCCCAGGCCTGTGCCCTGGAAAAACTGAAAACAAGACTTTGTGGGTACGGATCCATAGTCTTGCATGACTGACTGATGCTACCTACCGAGTGCTGCAACTGAACTGTTAACTATTTCAACTGACATTTATATAAAACATTATAAACAATAGACTTTAGCAGTATGCATTAAAATCCAGATGAAACTTATAAATGCAAATATTATTAGATAATAAGCAAGACAACAGTGAAAGAATTGTGTGTATGTATGTACTTACAGGAGCCAGCCCAGGACACTCATACACAGTGTAGTCTCCTTCTTCATTTTCTTCTTCAGAATCATCATCAGTTGCATCATGTTTCATTTCACCATTAGCTCTAAAGAAGAATAAAAGAATTGCAATGTAGAACAATACATAAATAACAGTGTTAACGTTATTCATTACAGGAATTCAGTGGAATGTCTGCTGGCAGTGTTCATTACATGAAAACTGTTGATGCTCTCAGCAAGGGTTACCACGTCCTACTATAATTTACCAAATGTCCGTCTGTATGTGACAGCATAACTCATGAACCACACAACATATCCCCATGAAATTTTCTGCGTGTACTAATGGGACCCTCAGGCATGTTTTCAGCAAGTTAGTTATTGAAAATTCATCCCCAAATAATATTGTGGGGTCTAATAATCTGATTTCAATTTATCTATCTAATACAAAAAGTCTGTATGTGACCGCTAAGTAGCCGAAATGGTGCATTGTAGCCAGAGGTATTGAATTAAGGTACCCCTAAAAAGAAACAGTTTTGATCTTTTATTGGGGCCAAAGGCACCATTTAGGCTTTCTGCAGAAACTAGCTGAAAATCCCACCTGCTGACCAATGTCAAAATCACTCATCTGTGTTCAGTTTGGACTGCACCTTTAAAATGTTCCAGATGAAATAATTGAATACTTCATTTAAATGCTGACAAATCTATGAGAATCTTCTTAGTAAATTTGAATGCAAGTTGGATTAGGAAGAAAGTGAAATTTATATAGAGGAATATTTTGTTTTTACAAACTGGACATTCAGATTCATTGTCAAGGAAAAGAACTTGTCATTCAAGCATCACCAATAATGGATATTACTTTCCATAAATGAATATAAGATAAGAAATAATAAATACCTCAACTGTTAAAATAGAACTTCAGACCAATATTTATTCACCGCCCAACAAGGGTGAAATGTCAAGTTTAGTGTGGGAACTCTCGCATACATATCGGTGGTTCCATAAATTGTCCAGTTCCCTCAGCGCTTCCCTTTTTGGAATGCCTCGGGCATCAGACAATGAACCTGGTCCTACCTCTTTAAGTGCAATGCGGAGGTGCAGTCTGGGAGGACAACCCCCTGGAACTAGACATTCAATTTCTTTCTAGTTTTCAGCCAAAAGAAACCAGAGATGATAGTACTTCAGACCTTTCAATTTGTAACTTTATGCTCTCACCACTGAATTGCCCCCATCAATGTATAAGCTTTCATTTAAAAATGGATATACAATTTTCACAATTACTGAGCTGTATTTAAAGAAGAGCTAAATGTATTGCATAGAAAGTTGCTTTAAATGTAGAACATTATCTTAAAAACTTTCCAATTTTTTGCCCTATTTTGTTCAATAGAAAAGAAACACAAAGAAAAGTTCAGATGAAATAAACTGAAAGAAACTTGTTCTTCTTAACATCTCTGGTTCAATAACAGTTCAGTTCAATGTATTGAGCAAGCTCACTTGAATAAGAGTTTATCAATTGGTTCTGACAAAGAATGTTATACAGCCATTATTGTTAGAGTAGTTAGGGCAGAAAACTGAATAAAACTATGATACATTTGGTATACATTAATATAAGTAAAATGCAATGTCTGTCAGCTATCCTTTTTGTCACTGCATCATAAAGGCAAAAATCTAGTTTAATCATAGATTAACAGATTTACATGGAATATGCATAATTGAGGCATTGAAATGAGGAATTTAACTTCATCATCTATTATACATAAAGAAACTTATTTCAAAGTTCAAATCATGAGAGAATCTTTTCACAACATTAACCCATTAACTGTGGCAGGTGGCATAGATTAATAGTTATTACTATTACAGGTGATACCTTGATTAGTGTGGTTAATTCGTTCAAAAATGTTCTGTACTGTTCAAAATTTCACTGTTCAAGGTCTTATTATAATTTAATGTGTTTTTGTTTTCAGCTTACACTTAGTTACATTAATTTGTATAGCAACACCTTAACTGTACTACATCAAAACCTGCACTATTCAAGTTATTGCTGTATTTTATAATTCAGAAATCCTTATAGATTCTTTTGAATAATTAATAGTTTTGATGGGTATGATTTTATCAAAGAGATGAACATTATGGATTTGAGACTTTTCACTATGATTGAAAAATCTTTGCTATGATTGACAGACCCCTTCCACCCTATTAGTCTGTTAAATCAAGTGTTTACTGTACAGGTGTACCTTGATTAGTGTGGTTAATTTGTTTCAAAATTTTCCGTACTCTTCAAAACTGCACTGTTCAAGGTTTTATTATAATTTAATGTGCTTTTGTGTTCAGCTTCCACACTAATCAAGGTATTCCTGTACAGCAATGACTGAAATTTCAGTCATTCACAGTTAATGTAACACTGTAAGAAAACTGATATTTATTCCACATTTAAAAAAGCTGCCAATTAATTTTCTGTTATCATTAGCACAAGTTAAGGACTTCATTTTTACAACTGATACAACAATTTTCACCAATATTGTGTGCTGGTAACAATTCCTATTTTCATAAAAGTTTTACATGTACAGATGTTCTATTGATTACATAGGAGTATGTTTGCACACATTGAAATAATATCAGAAACATCAGATGAGTTGTAAAACATGCTAAATGATCTAAGTAGGGAAAGCCTGAAAATAGGGTTAAAGATGAACAGAACTAAGACAAAAGCAATGTTCAACAATAACATCCTGAAAACGACCATATGAATAGATAGTTAAGATTTGGAAGAGGTTAAGGTATACATTTACTTAGGTTAGTTGATAAAGTTAGAGAAAGACTATGAAAGTGAAATAAAACAGCATATAACAATTGGTTGGAAAGCATTTAGTAAACATAGAGACATATTGAAAAGCACCTTGCCAACATGCTTAAAATGTGAAGTGTACAAGGAATGTATAATACCAGCTTTGACGTACGGATGTGAAACATGGAAACTAACAGAATCACTTGAAAACAAACTCAGAAGAAATTTTAGGTATAACTCAAAATGGAGATTGGTTGAACATAGCAAGAAGAAGGGATAACAAATGGTGAAAAAGGTTAACAGATTGGTGCCCAAGGTAGGAAAAGACCAGACACAAGATGGAGAGATAAGATAAAAAGGTATGCCGGTAGGACAACGCAGAGGTTAGCGCAATCGCAGTCATCATGGAAGAAGCTGGGAAAGGCCTTTGGACTTATGATGATGCTTGCACATAACCTTATTGAGAGTAAAGATCATGAAAATGATTCAGTTCTTTGCAACAATATATTATTTTGCTTATATTAAGTGTGTGCAAAAGTTTCCAGCAAAAAGCAGTTTTCAACTGTGAATTCAGTCTCTAGTTTTCAAAATGATAACTTTTGCACACACCTAATAAGACATTTTACAAATTAGTCAACATTTTTATAAGAAGCAATTTGCATTAATTCATAGCCTTGTTTCTTGAACTAGCTTTAAGTTATACAATTATACTGCTTGCTTTTTAGGTAAAGCAGACTGGGCTAAATGGTGCTTCCCATGGCGATGTGGGTTTGAATCCCACCTACGGCTTATTCTTTATTTTCCGATCAACGCTATTTATTCACTGCCAGAGGGTAATCAACCTGAGCAAATAGTTGCGATAAAATAAGATAATTTAAAATAATAATGATTTATAATACTTCATATAATAAAAAATTTAAAAAACGGAAAAATATGTATACATATGTATATATGAAATCGAATGATAGATAATTTTTATATCCGACAGAATACGATAAGTATAAAGACATTTATTAGTTGAGAACCTATATCTGCCTGGCACTGGTGTGAACGAATGCTAAATGAGCAGCCTAAATCGTAAATGTGAATAAAGAAAAGAGCTCTGTGCAGGGATCAAACCCGCGTCCACCCTTGAAGGTAGAGCAGAACCTGCATATAAGGTTGCATCCAGGGTGGCGTGGGTTCGATTCCCACACAGAGCTTGTTTATTTATTCACGTATATGATTTAGTAGTTGTTCACACTGGTGCCGGGCAAATATAGGTTCTCAACTAATAAATGTCTTTATAATTATCATATGTATGTATATATCACTGTTCTCCACTTATACCCTCATTAGGTTAGGTACACACAGACAATTGTTAGTAAGACCCACTTCTGGCATGCCAGGCCTGTCAAAGCTTTGTTCTGCTTATGGTACATGGTGTTCCCCAATGGTCACCAATCTAGGTAATGACCAGACTCGACATTGTTTAACTTCTGTAATCTTCCGGGAACTGGTGTATCCAACATGATTTGGCTTAGCAGGGAGGCATTGAGTACCATTTTTAAAGTCTTTGGTATGACTCGGCAGTGGATTAAACCATGGCCTACCAAACCAGAGATGAACACTCTACCACTGGGCCATGGCGATTGGTATGTATACATATGGTTACCTTAAATGTGTATATAACCAACATGTACACATAAATCTTTATCAGTAAATAGGGAATACATTATCTCATTTACATTCCCATATGCAACACCATATAAACTTCCATATGTAACATTATATACACTCCCATATGCAACACCATATACACTCCTATATGCAACACCATATACACTCCCATATGCAACACCATATACACTCCCATATGCAACACCATATACACTCCCATATGCAACACGTGAAATATACACTCCCATATGCAACACGTGAAATATACACTCCCATATGCAACACGTGAAATATACAATCGATATGTCATAGCAACTGAGTTTGCAAGGAGCAGAACTATGTGTTGGAAAAACACAATAAAAAAATGGTTAAGTGTAAATTTGGTTACAAAGAAAAACAAAAACCATCGACAGAAATGATTTGCATAAAACCGGGATATAATTGTGTATCCTGCTTATCTTCTGAATTCTAAGGATAGAGTAAAGGAAAGGAGAGTAAGGAAGAAGAGAGAGCAAGGGACAGGAAGAGCAAGGGAAGGGAGAAATCCAGACGTGAGAAGAGTTCAATAATGCACTATAATAAACGTTATCTAGATTTTCCGAGAAGTCTTATCCATAAACTTTTCTAAATGTTCAACTTGTAATGTAATCCACACACATTAGTTTTGTTTAAAAGCAACAACACAGGGGAATGCATACATATATGCAGAGTAATCAATAAACACAGATCATCGTGGCCCAGTGGTAGAATGCTCATCTCTTGTTCACTAGGCTGTGTTTCAATCTTACCAAAGACTTTAAAAATGGTACTCAATGCCTCTCCGCTCAGCACAAGAACTAGGATTAAGGAACCTTTCCCCAAGGCTAAGGGGTTACAACCAAATCATGTTGGATACACATGTTCTCGTAAGATCACTGAAGCTAAGCAACGTCAAGCCTGATCAGTACCTAGGTGGGATTGGGGAATACCAGGTGTTGTAAGCAAAAGTTTTGACAGTCCTGGCAAGCCAGAAGTGGGTCTTTCTAACAATTGTCCATGTGTACCTAACCCTGTGACACAATGAGGGTATAAGTGGAGAACCATGATATATACATACACATACATCAATAAATAAGACTTTGTTCACTTATATTTTAAGAGCATATATAATGTCCCTTCTTTTGGATTGTGAATAAAATTTAAAAATATGAAATATTAAACATAGGCTAACAAAATCTGACAATGTGCAGTAAAGTCTTTTATCAACAGAAACATTTTAGGAGCTTTGAAGTTTTCTGAATTGTGATTCAAGATTAAGTTTTCTGAATTGTGATTTTGATGATTATTTTCTACTTATTTTCAACATTTTGTACGAATATATCACTGGTTGCCACATGGGGCGCAGACCTCAGAGAGGTGCATATACACTCCCATATGCAACAACATATTCAAGCAAGTCATTGGAGGAAGTTCACTGACTGGAATAATGGATCTGAAGCATAAAAATTGGCTAACACCATGGATAGGTTACATGTAGGGCTGGTGCTACCCTTTAGGCCAAACTAGGCAGCCGCATGGGGTGCAGGCCTCATAGGGGTGCAGTATTGACATTTCAGGAGGAAAATTTAAAAGAAGATCAAGCAACTGGGGGCGCAAATTTTAAGTCTCGCCTAGGGTGCATAAAACTCTGGCAGAATTTTCAAGTCTTGCCTAGGGCGCATGCAACCCTCGCATGAAACCCTTGCCACACTATATACACTCCCATCTACAACACCATATACACTTCCATATGCAACATCATATACACTCCCATAAGCAACATCATATACACTCCCATAAGCATCATCATATACACCCCCATATGCATCATCATATACACTCCCATATGCATCATCATATACACTCCCATAAGCAACATCATATACACACCCATATACAGCATCATATACACCCCCATATGCATCATCATATACACTCCCATAAGCAATATCATATACACCCCCATATGTGTCTAACATCAAAAAGTTGACTGGTTACATGATTTACTAACATAGGTGTTCTTTTTACTGATATTTCTTCCTAGCCTGACTCTTGCTAAACACATGTCTAACCAAGAAAATGAGAGTATCACCATTAGTGGCCATTTTGCTGTCCAAACTAAAGCTGGATGGTCCTAATAGAAATTGATTTAATAACTTCAGGCCAAATGGTATGAGAACAGCTGCTTCTGTCAGTTTTCATCCATTCTCAGAAAGCAACTTAATTGAATGTTTTATATCTTGTCTCTTTTTTCTTCTCTCACTAACCATTCGGCTTTTATTAAACAAAATTGTCAAAAGGAAAATTTATTGGCTGGATTGTTGGTCATCCATACATAAGATTGTGCTTATGTCAGTGACACCAGTTCTTGCACACTAATTTAAGCTAACCTACAACACACTCAGTCAAAGAAAAAACTGTCCGTGGTTATAAGGTTCAAACCCAAGTGGGTGACATACTGATTTCAAACTAGCTACATGCAGTTATTTAGCTAGTTCAAGAGATCATGTATTTATTAAATTATACCTTATTTGAAAATCACCACCATCATGAACTCTTGGATCATATTTAATTTAAATATCTGGGGAGGATTTCATAAAAGATAGGTGAATTATAGTAAGATAGCTGGAAATGCCATCATTATTATCAGTGTGAATGAATGAATGCAGACTCCACAATATTCTGGGGGGGGGGGTCCCATCAGTACACACAGAACATTTCATGAGGATATGTTGTGTGGTTCCTGAGTTATGCTGTCACATACAGACAGACATTTCGGTGAATTATTGTAGGTTGATCTTCTTCAAATAGCTAGTTTTTCATTTGCAGTATTAATAGTCAACTCATAGTAGTAATAACTACATTTGTTTTGTTAGAAATAAAGGGATGTGGGTACGATAGATTTCAATAGAATCGAAAAATTCAACAGGTTTGCACTAATATCATACATAGCTTCCCAAAGGACAGTAACAAGTGTTTCAAGATAAATCCTAGTATTTCTTGTTACTTTCACTCCAGCATTTTTGAAATTATTCCTGAGATGCTTAGTTGTTATTTTTGAGTTATTTTCCAGGGTTCTTGGAAGGTTACGTTCTGATCTGGCCGACAGTTTCTTCTTCCTACCATGTCCAGGTTTATTTGCAACAGTCTTCTCTCTCTTGAACTAATTTCTAAACTATGTTCAGATGTCTTCCCCATTATCCAAATATGCAGAGCTGTACCAAAAGAATTCTATACTTTATGTCATGAATATAGTACAAGTGAAATCACCATTCTAGATTTTTCTGGAAATAAATAAATATTATTATTTATCATTTAATATTTATCATTTATACATGAAAAATTATAGTTTTCCTATTTCTCTTTTTTTTGTGCCATTAATTTTGTTGTTAGTTGTTAAATTTAAATTCTAGAAATAAAAACAGTTTGTTTGTTCAAATACCTATGGGTATTATTTCTATAGATAGTATTTGAACAAGCACAAAATCTGCTTTTTATTGCAGGGGCCATTATGGATTTTGAGCAGGAAGGGATCCAAATTAACTTAATAGTTTGGTATCTCTTCCATATAGCAATGTGAGTTCACTTTTTCAATCTCCTTGATCGATTCTGAACAATATTTTAGAAGGATAGAAAAATAAAACTTGCTTTCTTTTCATTTAACAATTTAATTCTATCAAAAAAAAACATTTTCTAAAAATTTAGCATTTAGAACCACAAATTGTTATGTTGATTGCAAAAATATTGGTCCTTCTTACGTAATGTTCCTGTTTTTAACTCTCAAAACAAAGTGATTAGAAACAAAATGTCTGTTTGTTCAAATACTTATGACAGGTACTGTATATACAGTGAGAGAGAGAGCCTTCTTTGGGTGTTCTACGTTCCACCCAGAACAAAGAAAACCTGAAGAATGCCTGAGGGTACATGGCAGAAACGTTGTGAAAGAATAAGAAGCAGCAGCAGCAGCAGCAACAACATGATGATGAGGATGATGATGTATAACACAATAAGTATGGATGATTTTCACAGTAGACAAATCTTTAACATATTTTCTAATAAAAATCATCTCGTAGAAATTCAAATATATTCAGGAATGTTTTCATGTGCAATAACTAGTCTAACTATAATAATACGCCATGTGTATTTCTCCTCTGTCACGCTAAGGGATGCCACTCATCTATATTATCATTAAGTAGGTTACCACATGATGACATAGTAAAAATTCTGAATACATAGTAAAAATTTAGCGTAGCAGAATTTAGAGAATAATAAAAAAAAAATAAAAAGTAATAAAAATCCGTTTATGGTCATCAGAACACTATTTTCCAAGCTCACTGCAATGCAAATCTCTATTATCTATATACATAAAATGCAATACGTATCCATATATGCCGTCGTTTTGATGGCATGGGTCAACTAGATTACTAATAAAAGAGGAACATGATTTTATCCAATTTCAGTTGAGAATAGCGGCAACACAAAGTTTTAGTTTGAAATATCAGACCAGAAAAAAGTTCTTAAATTTAATATTTAAAAAAATATTGATCCTGAGTTTTATGATAAGCAGAGATCAAGTGACCATTGTTCAATCAATTTTATTGATTTCAAAAGCACTCTAAAGAAGTTTAGTTATAACTTGGAACAGACTTGAATGCAATGAGAATTTTTAATTGCTTCTGTATTTCTTGAGTTCTAATTAATACTTGTTAAATGGAAAATCTGGAGCAGCAGCCACTTGAGCCAGCAACCAAGTCACCAATTGAATCGTTGCTTGAAGAGTTGCCAGGATCAATTAATCTCTTCAGAAAGGATTAGAATCTTATCAAGAAAATAATTGAATGTTAATGACAATTTCAATGACATGTGGGTCAGCTGTTTTAGAAGTATGCTGATTCTCTTACCCTAACGAGACCCTTCTTGGAATTTAAAGGCGGTTGAGCTATTTTTGAAAGGTCAAGTTGTGGGAGAAAGAAAATGTTTTGTTTTTCTGTTTTTTTTAAATCAATGCAACAACATCGAAAGAGACTGGATTGATTAAATATA
>VCCN01005793.1:1475419-1499464 GCA_006491835.1 Architeuthis dux
TGGCTTAGTATAAGTTTTTCAGAGCCCTATCTTTCGTTCGTTTGTTCATTCACAGACTAGGTGGCAACATTAATGGACAATGCCATTTCGGACAGCCCTGTTATCTTTATATGGCTGATATATACTTGTTACCTCTCCCCCCCCATTTCCTGCCCTGTTTCTACTACTAAAGAATAAGATTCTCTTACTGTTGGCCGACTTACTGATGTATCGGAATCTGAGTGTTCCCTAAGAGTTTCAATTTTCAATTTCGAAGCTGGTGTCATTTGCTCAATTATTCTTTACTTTACAGCATTTGGGTTAGTACAGAAATACATACATAAATAAATAAATTGGTAAATAAGAAACAAATTCAATTTAATTTGAAATGTGGAACTTATCAGATATACAAGTAGGCAAATATCTGAAAGAAGACTCAGAGAAGAGTAGGCTGAAAACCTAAAAAGGCAAAAACATCTAGCACTATGAAAGTGTAGTGTGAGACAGAGAATTGAATCAGCAAAGCTGAGTTCAAACCCAAGCTGAGACAGTTTATGTTCACTTTGCACTACATCCCTTGGGAAAGGCATGTATCCATCTCTAACCCTTGCCAACACATCATGGGTCACCATGGCAAGGTAAGGCCCATAATCCTCCCATGTGTAACACTTACTCGGAGAAGGTCTATGTCCAACAACGGAACTTAAAAGGCTGATAAAAAAATGAACATAAAAAACACTATGAAATTGATAGAAGACCTTATGCAGACAAGTACTTACTCTTAACAAGTAAATATGTTTATTTCATATGAACTTGGTATAAGTGAACATGTATATCAGATGTATAACAAATTTGGTACATTTTTTGCCTACTGAAAAGAAGCGCTTGAACTCTCAACATTAACAGATGAACTCTGAATTATGAATTAGACTAATTAATCACAGGATTGATTGTTGTCTTATTTCTTCTTTTCCTACATATTTGATGAGTGAATGAACATTTTTTAAAAGCTCTGAAAGAATTATACTTGCAAATTCATGAGAGCCACTTAATAAAAATTTAATGAACATAATAATTGCAAAAAAGCAACTGAAAAATTTGAAGGTGAATAGTATAAATTTTTTGAAAAATTAATAATGATGATTTTCAATACTTCATCTAATAACATTTTTAAAATAATTGGTTATTTTTTAAATTTTTATTAAATGAAGTATTGCAAATCATCATTATTAATTTTTCAAAAAATTTATACTACTATTTATCTTCTTCATCTGAATTTTTCAGTTGCTTTCTTATCGCAACTTTACAATGACAGCATGAGTAAAGTTGCAATTAAAGTTGTGGAAGATAGTTTTTAGTTTTTAATTTTTTCAGAAAAAAGTATCTTAATAACTTCAAAAGTTTGTTACTTTAAAAAAAATAAAAAAATATAAACAACCTATTTTTTTATCGAATAAATAGTTTTAAATTTGTTCCGAAAAAAGTATCTTAGTAACTTCGAAAGTTTGTTAGTTTAAAAAAACAAACCAACCTATAAACAACTTATTTTTTATCGAATGTAAGTAACTTCGAACATTTCAGAGACAGACTAGCGACATCGGTTCAGCCGAGTATTTTCTCAACACACAGACTTTGTTTAACTTGGTAACTAACACTGCTGACCTTTCAGTGACGTCACCGGTGTCAAGGAAAGAAGCATCCTTTTCGATTTGCAAAAATTTAGGCTGCTTGATGGGAACATGATCCGTTTGTTTTTTTTGGTACTCCTTGTGCTGCATGTGCTCAGTTATTGTGCTCTCAGTTGTCCTTGCGCCAAGAGGTTGTGTGTGGAGAAGATGTCATTCAGATGTCAGTGCGGGATAGACATGTGCGGAGATGTCAGGTCTCGAGAATAAGCAAATATACACAATAATTTATTATGTAGTGATTTACATCAACACCTATTGATATTTCACCAGAAAGTAAGCCACCAGAATGAGAAAGTAGCTACCAGATAAGATATACAGCTATAATCTATTCCATCTTGTTGAGGCTCAACAATGACATCATATATTTTAAAATCTTTGCTGGCATGATATTTTCAGTGGGATAGCACTATGTACATTATGATAATAATTGTATGCTAACATGTAAGAAACTATGATTCACATTCATACATAATCCCACATACACCCAAATTTCTTGCAAAATTTGCTGTCTATTCACAAGTTAGAACATATCTAGAGGATTAACCAAGGTATTACTGGATTATCATTGTCATCATTCTGTGGATAGTCAAACTGGGAGTAGAGTAACATGATTTAGAAGGATTCATTGACTTACCCATGTTTATACAGTATGAAACAAGTCAGCATATGTATTAGAATAACTTTGAGTAATAATTTATATCACAGACTATGGTATTCTCAAAGGTACAAAAAAGAATTTCATCTAAAAGTCAACATTGAGATTTTCTTATCAATTAAAACTATTCTCATGATTAAATAATGTTGTCTCCCGCTGTTATAAATTAATCAGAGATGTCCATAGTATAAGAAACTTACTTTCCGACAATGAAACTGAGCAGCTGGTTCATTCTATTATTACCAGTATTTTAAACTGTTGTAATTTACTTTTCTTTGGCTTGAATAAATTGCAAATTAAACTACAAAAAGTTCAAAATGTGGCTGCTCGGTTAGGTTTGAGATGTAGGAAATGCAAATCAATTAGGGCTGGCATTATCATTCTTCATTGGCTTAGGATTGAAGAAAGAATAGTTTTTAAAGTTTTAATTATAACATTCATTCCCTATGAACTCCATTATCTTATTAACATCCGAGATTTAGAAAGTTTGACTTTATAACTTGTTTTCATGAATATGACTCATGGGCAAAGGAGTTTCAGCTATATAGCACCCAGACTTTGGAATCAATTACCCATTGACATCCGTAACATTAAGATATTAACAAGTTTTAAATAAAAAATAAAAACTTTCTTGTTTCATGACTATCATACTTATATGAAGTCAGTAAATAGATACTCCAGCCCTGTGTTATGTAAATAGCTTTATTAACAAGTTGTATTTTCTTTCTTATTGACCATACATTGCTAAGGCCTTATATTTTACTGCAATGATTATACAGGTTTTCAAGCACTTTTGTTCAGTGGGGACTTATATTGAGATTCCTGAGAAAGGGCGCTTTCTATAAATGCATATATTATATTATTAATCACTGCTACCCACAACACTGGTTTATTGCTGGGTTTAGGTTATTCATGTGTACTGACATTTATATGTATATATCCATGTATCAGGACTTCACCAAGCCTTAACTGTTCCTAGTAGAAAATTGAGATTTTGCATATAAAATAGTTTTTGTGTTTTTTTAAAAATTCCCCCAATATGCAATGTAAGTTTATGTTAAATTGGTCTCTAGTTTGTGCCCACTTGTTTTTTGTACATTCAGACCTTTTTAGTGATCACAGCCCAACAAAAGGCAAGAGAAGTAACTTATTCATTGATCACCCCCTTTTCCAACTTTTTAATTGATCACCCCCAACACAGCATATATGGGTGGCGGTGATTCATGATTCATGATTCCTGATTCCTGATTCATAATTTCTTGTTGTTGTTGTTGTTGTTGTTGTTGTTGGTGGTGGTGGTGGTGGTTTGTTTGTTATTATTATTAAATCAGCTTAAAAGCTATCATTTAATGCCTAATATATTCCTTCATGAGGCAGAATGTTAATATCAAGAAAAATGTACAAAATGCTGAAAAAATCAGAGTTACTTAAAATAAACATTTCAAATATAGAATTTGAAAAGAGTATTGTTGGGTGTAGCATTTACTGAAACTTATTTTTAATATTAGAAACATTCACTGTGAATCTCTGTCCAGTAACAATTCCTAAAAATAAGGTTATTTTTTAACAGCTCCATTTTTTTTCTTTTTCTTTTCAAGTGTTAAAATATAAACAGAAGCCAAATAAAATAGCTAAGTTTATTCCTAACCAGGCTATAAATCCACAATCTATTTCCATTTATCTATAAAAGAAAAGACTTTACAACCTAAGAATTCCTACATACAAACATTTTTGATGCATTCTACATTTGAATAGTCAAGTCTATCAATGAGAAAGCATTTATTTTATTTTTATTAGATGAGGTATTGTAAATCATTATGAATCACTGCTCTCCACAACACTGGTTTATTGCTGGGTTTAGGTTATTCATGTTTTCTGACATTTATATCTATCTATGTGTCCGAACTTTAGCTAGCCTTAAATAGTAGAAACTTGAAATTTTACACATACACTCCCCTCAATAAGTAGGGAAAATGTTTTTTTTGTTTTGTGAAAATTCCCCTCCTAAATAGGTTTTTAGAGAGGGGTTCAATATGCAATGTAAGTTTATGCTAAATTGGTCACTAGTTTGTACCGGCTTGATTTTTGAAAATTCAAACCTTTTTTAGTGATCACAGCCCATCACAGCCCATCAAAAGAAGAGAGAAGTAACTTATTCATTGTTCACCCCTTTTTCCAACTTTTTAATTGATCATCCCCAACACAGCATATATGGGTGGCAGTGATTCATAATTTCCCTTGGGATTCTAGTTATTAACTTTTTATTACTATTTACCTCCATCTTAATTTTTATAGTTGCTTTTTTATTGCAATTTAATCAGGCTGTCAAACTCTGGCAGTGAGCAAATTTGCGATAAAACCCAACTAAAAAATTAAGATGAAGGTAAATAGTAGTTGCAATGTTCTTATTGTGTGTTGTTCACTTTGTTGTCCTTTCTGTTGTAGCTGTGTGAGATTAGAATGCGTTTGAATTGTAACCGTGTTTACACGCGTTAAGAAAAGAAGATGGAACAAAAGACACATGTTGATCAAGGCCATTGCCTGTGTAGAACTGAGCCTTCCCCGTTCCTACTTCCAGTCCATGCTTTCTGGGACCGGAAACCGAATGGAGGCTGCTAGGAGCTTGCTTCGGCATGTTTATTGATTTAACATATACATACATTACTTATTGATTTAACATACATATATATAAACATTACAGTAGTAAAAAGTTAATAATAATAATCTATCAATGAAAGTTAAGCCAGTTTTTATCTCTGTGTAGACAACTGATTTATTAATTCATTTAATCTATCATTTCTCATTTTGAGTGAACTTGCCATTAAGATCAATGTCAAATCACTTCCTATTTATAGAATTTATATTATAACTATTTGCAAATAAATGAATAAATAAACAGGTCTGCTTAATCATTCAATAGAAACTGTCATGTTAACAACATCTTTTGGCAGCATGCCGTGTTGAGGTGATCAATTAAAAAAAAGGGGTGACGAATGAATAAGTTACTTCTCTCACCTTTTTACAAATTTTCAAAAAACAAGCAGGCACAAACTAGAGATCAATTTAGTATAAACTTATATTGTAAATCGACCCCCCCCCCACTAAAACCTATTATGGGGGTGAATTTTAAAAAAACAACAAAAACGTTTTTTCTAGACATAATAAGGAGTAAATGTTGAAATTTATAGCCCTATAGTTCCATTGGTGTGGCCTGTACGCATGATACTTACTACATAGCCAGCCAAGCGTACTGACTTGAAAACTGCAGAAACCTATTTTGACAGTTTCTAATAACATAAAGAAAGTATTGAAACAATAACAATGCTTTGGTTAGTCGATTTTCACATTCATTTTTTCATTAAGTAAAAAATGTTTGTAAAGGGAAATAAAATATTTTCTATAGTTTTGAGAAGGGTCATTAATATTCAAATAGTTCTTCAGACAATTGAACTCCTTCTTGTTGTTCGTGTTGTTAAAATGACGGTTCGGCCAATCCATTCTTCAGCGTTCCTCAGGTGTAATATCCAAATGTGATGGGGTAAGCAGAATTTTTTAAATTTCAAATGGATCAGTAGAAATGCTGTGTTAACAACACAAACAACAAGAAGGAGTTCAATCATCCAAGGAAATACAATAGTTAGGAAAAGCAAATTTCAGTGCAATATTCTTCTTCTTTAGTATCACTACGCAGGATATGGCTCCACATATTACATTACTACTTACGTGTCCCATTTGTGATCTGTGAAATGACAAGCACCCGAAGTGGCATCACTCACTTCACCCTATGTTATTTTACCCTTAGCTAGGGGAAGAGATGGATTCATACTTTTCCCAAGGGCATTAATGAAAAGTGAACACAAACTGTTAAAATCAGTGTTTGAACTTGGCTCACCGAGTCCATTCTCCGTGACATTACCCACTTGGACATCCTGCATCTCCACTCAGTGAAAAAGAAGAATCAAATATAAAAAGTGTTGCCAAAATCAAGTGACGTATGGTGGATGATTTTGCAGAGGTATCACTATCTATTGCCAGTGTTGTTTCCATTATTACAGAGTAGGAACATAGTACAAGCCTTAATTCTAAAAATGTAGATTAATGAGTATATCACCTTACAAATCAGACATGAAAACATGTTGTTAATTAACATATCAAAAAGAAAGTAATAACAACTAGCATTCCAAGGGAAATTATGAATCACTGCCACCCATATATGCGGTGTTGGGGGTGATCAATGAATAAGTTACTTCTCATGCCTTTTGTTGGGTTGTGATCACCAAAAGAGTTTTTAAAAAAACAAGCAGGCACAAACTAGTGACCAATTTTGCATAAACTTACATTGCATATTGAACCCCCCACTAAAAATCTATTTAGGTGAGGAATTTTCAAAGAACAAAAAAACATTTTCCCTACTCATTGAGGGGAGTGTGTGTGCAAAGTTTCAAGTATTTACTATGAACGGTTAGGGTTGGGCAAAGTCTGGATAGATACATAGATAGATACATAGATATATATAGATGTCAAAATACATGAATAATATAAACCCAGAAATAAACCAGTGTTGTGGGTAGCAGTGATTAATTATGAAAAAATAATGATAATAAAGAAAATAATAGAAAACAATGATTTGTCTGTGTGTTTCCATACCTCACTTCTACTTTAAGGTGGAGTTGAACATTTAAACAAAAAAAGTGTAGTGCTTAAAACCTGACAAATATGTCACAATTGAGATAAAAGTTAATTTTGGGTGGTTGCCACTTCTGTCCTGGCAACTCTCGGTTCGATTTACAATGTAAGTTTATGCTAAATTGGTCCTTTAGTTTGTGTCCAGCATTCTGAACAGACCAAACACATTCAGGTCGGTTTCCAGGACAGAAGAGGTGGCAACCACCCAAAATGAATTTTTATCTCAATTTAGACATATTTGTCAGGGTAAATTTGTTTGAAATTTGAGAAAAACCTTATTTTCACTGACAACATACTTTCAGCTTCATGCTAATCTTTTCATGTAGCTCTAATTAAATAATAAAAGTTTTACATAGAAACAGCATTATTCTTGTGTCTTCTTCTAGAGCCTAACATTACAGATTACCAATCCTTGTCTTTTCTTTCAATCATCCTATACTTTATTAAACAGTATAAATGAACAGTAATGTGAATGGATAAATCTGTAGGTGGATAAAGAATCTTCACTATACACTGTTTTAGTAATCTTTCTACTTCAAATACCCAACAGCTACTGACTATCCATTTATGCCATTCAATCTTACAGCCTCCATGTTTCTTTTTTTCCCTCGTTTTTTGTTTTTGTTTTTTTAAGAGACAGTTGATAGCAAGATGAGGATAAATGTTCAAGGAATGGGACATTAAGCCTCCATTATCTCCATTTGAATCAGCTGTCTCTTTCCAATAGCCAACACTTAGAGAAGATTCTTTTTTGGATTGGAACATCTTTTCAGTCTTCCTGGGTAGCTTCCTGGTTGATCTGTCTTAACCAGAATGTGCATAAGTGCAATTTCACCAGCAGGCAGAGATAGAAAAGTACAGAACATTGGAAAACCCAATATGCAAATACAGTAATACTCTGCTTAGTGTTAACCCATTTAGCACTCTTTTCCAAATATTTTTCTTAATAAATCTAGTAATGTTAAATTTCCAATTGATGAAAGACAGAATCACAGTCAGCCTCCAAAATAACTGTACACTATATACTTTGGTTAATGTGCCATGTGTATGAGAATAAACATATACACAATAATTTATCATGTAGCAATATATGTTAAGCCTCTAGATACACAGTACTAATTCATTCCATGTTGTTGAGGCTCAACAACGACATCATGAATTCTAAAATGATTGCTGGCGCAATCTCTATTTATGCTATGTTATAATGATCCCCATATAGCGCTGCTTCGTTTAGTGCTGCATTTTTTAGGAATGTGTCTATAGCTCTGAGGTATTACTGTATCAAAAAGTGTGCAACTGTGAGTAGTGAGAAACTCAAAGCTTAATAAGAAAACAACATCTTGCTTGCAGAGAACAACTTTACTTACATTGTAGACTCAAAAGATTAAGAACAGATTAATGCTATGACAAATCATATCAGATTATCTTAGAGTTAAGAAGTGTATTTGTATGTTACATTAAATTATCTCACTAGTTGTGTTGCCAGGGTTACAGTACTTTCGTCTACATCACTTTAGCAAATATCAGTTTTATCTAAATCACTTTGGTCTAAATTCACTTTTGTCCCAACGACATCTCCAAAATTTCTCAATGAATTTCAATGACATTTTGTCGAATGGTTTGCCATGTGAATTGATGAAATTTTGAGGTAGATCCAGGGATTTTTTTTTATTAAATTTTTGGACTGATCCTGGAATTCTTTTCCTCTCAATCAAAAAAAGAATCCTTGGATCCACTCCCAAATTTCATCAATTTTTCCTTACCCCAAGGCCAACCATTTGACCAAATGTCATTGGAATACATTGAGAACTTTTGGAGATATCCTTATAATTTGGCCGTAACTATTGTTCTAGATGTGGATGTTAAAGATTCCTCAAACAGAAACACTTCAGTAGTCAGTCTGAAAAAATTCTAGCCAAGTCTACTGAGTAGAACAAGATATATGCTAATTCTATCAGCATGCAAAACACTGTAAATTAGCATAACAAAAGGCTGCTTATGTAGGCCTAATGAAGAATTCAATGCTATGTACAGTATCGCCCATAAATAAGTACACCCCTACCACTATTTTATAGAAATTTAATTTTCTTCTAAACCAAACATAGCAGGATTTTATTATTTGTAGTGGAACAGTACACAATCAAAATGGGTATTATTTATGATCAAACTCTACAGCATTGAAACTCTGTTGCTCTCTCTCTCTCTTTCTCTCTCCTGCTATGTGTGATTTATAAGACAATTAACATTCTATTAAAAAGTGGTAGGGGAGTACTTATTTATGGGTGATACTGTATGTGTCTGCGCTCTATAGAGCAAAACACACTAACTAAAAATTGATGTCATTGTTCCATAAATGTACTGGGAGAATTAGCATATGTATTATTCTATTCTTTGATATCCAGATAAGAAATCATATATACATTTTCTAAGAGAAAAAACCCAATTGGATGTACTATAGAAGGCCAAAGAATGCATGAGCCAAAACATGATAACAATCAACAGGGCTGAAGATACTAGTTCGAATAATTCACCTGTTTAATCTAAAACCAATATAAGTAAAGCAGCACATTTCTGGTAAATTCATTTTGTCATTTTAAAATGAAAATGTGATTATTGAGTTTTTTGAACCAAAAGGAAATCAGCTTTACAAAACTGCTGGCTATTTCTGGGTCCATCAAAAATCTGTCATATCAGTTTAGCTTTGTTTTCAGTTTAGTTTTCCATGATTATTATGGGGAATAGCAAATTTCTATATTTTTTGTCTGTAACATTTGTCAAGGAAGATAAGTATTAAATACTAACTATAGAGTAGTCTCCCTAATTATTTTTATTTACAAATGTGTAAAAAATTTGGTTTATTGTGGGTGAACATAAGCAAGAAAATGCAGAGCAACATAATGTTTTTGATATTTTATAAGTAAAGTAAAATGCAATTGCAAAATTATTTAAATACTGCCATTATTTTTTGAAGGCATTGATAAACTAGTACAAAATAGAATGTGTGACACTTGGAATTTTTTTTACTTATATTCTTGAAATGATTTATTCAAATTATGTGCTTTTGGCTAAGATTACTGAAAAAGAAGTTGGAAAATATGCAATATCTTTTTGTTAAAAAAATTATAAACTTAAAATAATTCAAAATTTCTTTTGAGAACAAAATGGAAGCAATAAGCTTAGTTTGGAGAAAAAATCAATTTTTCCCATTTACTAATCATTTGTTTTACTGTATATAAATAATATCAAACTATTTTGGTAGGTATATTAATTCTGTAAAACTAATCTTCACTTTGCTTTCTCCATATCCAAGGCCGGATTAGCCTATACACAAACTATGCCACGACATTGAGGGGGCCCACAAATAAATCAACAATGGCTCAGAAATGATTGAATGCTTTAGTTTTGATGTCAATTGAAAATTATGTTCCTCCTCAATGTTGTTTGAAACCATCATTGAATGGTTTTCTCACAATAAGTCCCAACAGAAGTCTTCATTTTAAATATTTGTACATATCTTATCATTATGCTTATGTTTCAATATAAATTTCCCTATCAATAAACTATTTTTACTATGCTTATGTTTCAACATAAACTTACTGTTCAGATCTCATAACTTTAATATCGTGGGCCCCAAAATTATGGGTGGCTTAGGGCCCATTGTGGTCTTAATCCATACCTGTCCATACCCTCCTTATTTTTTAAATAAATATCTTCCCAGGCTTCCATATACAGAATTTTATTCAGTTTAAAAAAATATGTAAATTTTGTTTTGCTCAACTGAAGATATTTATGTAAACTATCATCTGTAGACTTGATTTGGTTAAGATTACCCACAAATATTAATAAAATCTCTTTTGTCACTTTTGGCAATCTTTATTTTGGAAAACATATGCAATTAAGATAAAACAAAATACTAGTTGAAAATCAAGAATACTGTAAACTGACGATTTAACAGACTGCGGTATAACAGATTTCGGATTTAACAGACCTTTTTCATGAATATTCTATTTTTCTTTTTCTGTATTAGAATTAAATAAAATATTGTAAATTACCTTACATTTTTCTTTTATAATAGCCAATATTTCTTAAGTGTGCCTAAAATAAATCTTATTTATGAGAACCTGGGTCTCCATGATAGATTTTAGTTACCACTAAAACGGGTCAAGAACCACTGAACTACTCGGTCAAAAAGAGGAGTAAACAAGCCTGGCTGCTCCAGAGTCAAACTCTGTTCTTACTTCTACTTCCTTGCGTAATTCTACTATAAATTTTGGAGGTATGTAAGACTTTTCAGTTTAGCACAGAGGTAAACACACCAGGCTAGAAATCACCTGATCACGAGTTCAAATCTTGGTAGTGAAATGCTGATTATATATGTCAGTTTACACCCCTATTTTTATTGAGGATTGTTCTTGTTCTTGTTACATAGGAAAGTAAAGTCAACTCTGACTTTATCCTGGAGTTTGGCAATTTTACATATTCTTTATTATAATTTGATAATTTTTTTTATTGTACAGCACTATATATTTTATAAAAGCTTTTATTTGAATAAAAAAATGGTAAAGATTGGCATCCTAGGTTACATTCGTTTTTTACATATATCAAGTTCTTTTCTTCTTTATTTGAACATATAAAAGCTTATGGCTGAATCACGTTGGATACACCTGTTCTTGTATGATCACTGAAGTTGAGCAACATCGAGCCTGATCACTACCTAGATGAGTGACTACTTGGAAATATCAGGAGCCGTAAGCAAGAATGGTGAAATGAGTGATGCCACTTTGGATGCTTGTTACCAGTATTGCCGATTTAGGGCATTTCACACTAGATTCAGCTCATTTCTGAATGACAGCGCAAAAACCTTTTGGCCATTTTCTGGTGATTTTTTACCATGTTTTGTGTCATTTTGGTGGTTTTTGACCATTTAAAAAAAAATTTAACACTTTTTGGGAGTCAAACTAGCACAAAAATATTGTTGACTGAATGCGAGCAACTTCAAACATCTGAGCGACAAAGCCATGGCTGTTCCATTATTGTCGTCAACATTTTCCTCTTCTGGCTTTTCTTGCAAAGGGCAAACGTGATACGTAGTCTCTTTGGAAGTCAGGTAAGCGGATTATCAGTATCTCCACTACAGAATTAAAAGTTTCATTCAACTAGTTTAGAATTAAAAGTTGCATTCGACTAGTTAAGAATTAAAAGTTACATTCAACTAGTTAAGAATTAAAAGTTGAATTCAACTAGTTAAGAATGAAATTTCAGGAGGAGTGGCCAAAGTGTAAGAACTAAATGCAACATCTGTCATATAGATAACAAATAGCTTTGATATGTAAAAGTTGCCATTCCCAGTTAATCTAATAATGACTTCTAGCAAGAACTTTGTCACTTCTTTACTAGGTCATGAGTTCAATATACAGTAGGGGGATGCGGATTTTACATATCGGTTTACTTCTCTATTTTTGGTGAGGGTAAAGTCAACTCTCTTTGTCCTTGAATTTGACAATATATTCCTAACATTAACCTAAGGGAGTTAACCTAATTGTCATAGCAGATCACTTATAAAATCACATTATTAAATTACTATTAAAAGCAACTATTAAATAGTTGCTTCCCTTAGATAGGACTGGCATTAATTTGTATATAAACAGAAATGTTATATATCCACATATTCCATCCTTTCTTGTCAATACAAAATCCATTCATTACATGATGCACCTTTATTCATCAATCACTCCATTGTGTCTAAATATTTATAAAGCATTATTTAATTATTCATATGCTAATTGTCTTGTTTCTTTCCATGTCTATGTTCATATCTATCTAATATTCTTCCTATTCCTTCCACTTTCTAAATTGCTTGTGACACAGAATATAACGGTTTTCTTGACTCAGAGCCGTAGCTGAGCGGGGAGGAAGAAATATTTGAAAATGACCCCGGATTCCAAAATGGAGCTTTATAGTAGTTCACCTACTGCATTTCTACTGACATTATACAATAACAAGGATATATTTGTACATACATGAATTGTATAAATAATAAATCAGCCTTTGGGGTAGTTTTTCACCAATTAAGTGACAGTGCATGTCTATTTATTGCAAATTTTCCTTTTCCATCAAATCTCACTAAATGTTGGAGGGGACGCCTCAAGGAGCCAACCTCTCCCCAGGCCCCCAAATTTCTAGCTATGCCACTGGTTTGACTACATGATATCAAAAAAAGAACATGCATAGATATTTTCATGCACACATTTACAAGATTCTTCTAAATTGCCCGAAGGAAAAGGAATCTCAAATGTATGGCATAACAATTTTAAAAGCAATTATTAAGCTAAATATATATATATATATATGAGATTTTAAATATAACAAAAGCAGAGAAAATGTGACAAGTTTATGAAGACATAAAGGTTAAGTGATTTATGACATGACAAATCGAGTAATAAAGAAACAGAATAACATATTAACACTTACACAGACCAATATATTGCCAAACTTAATGTCTTTTACCAAAGAAAGATAGAGAACAAAATAGATTATCCTTTTGTATCTAGTTTCGAGGTACAGCTCTTTTGCCTATATCACTTTAGCAAATATCAGTTTTGTCTAAATCACTTTTGTCTTAAAAACACTTTACTCCCAACAATATCTCCAAAAGTTGTCAAATGGTGAGCCAGTGGCTAAGGAAGAATTGATGAAATTTTGGGGTGGATCCAATGATTATTTTCTATAAAAATGATGCTGATGTGAACAAAACTATACAGTAATACCTCAGTTAGCGCTCTAGATACATTCCTAACAAATGCAATGCTAAACGAAACAGCGCTATATGAGGTCATATGGAGATGATACTGTCTTTTATCATTATTTATTTCGGAAATTTAACATCACTAAACTTCTTATGAAAAATATTTGAAAAAGTGTGCTATAGCAAATCAGCTGAATTACTGTAATCACAAATTTTAGTTAGGAGTTACAGTGAATGAATAACAAAAGTTGACACTAAAATCTGGAACCTGTGAGTCTTTGTCTGGCCTCAATGATAAAGTACTATGCCTCAAATTCCCCACTCCTCCCATATTGAATGAAGAAGTTACTCCTTGTTTGGTAAGATAATACACTTTGTGCATTAAAAATTGTCATGAATTAGAAAGATTTTTCCATTACATTAGCAAAAGAGATTGACTTAGGAAGATGTGCCTCTTCAAGTTTCAAAACTTTTATTGCCTTTATTGGCTAGGTTGACATTTCTAGTTGTCTTTTCAAATGATTGGCTGCAAGAGTATGGCTTCCTTGGAGCTTGCTTAGCCAAGTGAAAAGATCCTCGCAGAAAAATACAATGGGTTAAATTAAATGTAACTGCAAGCATTTACATTTAGACATTTTAGATTTTACAAGTATATGAATCAACACAAAAATCTCTATATATATAAGAATTAAAACTATAATCTTTGTCCCATACAAAAGGCATATGCATATTCACATATTTTCAATCATTTTATATATATATACATAGAAATGCAACCACATAATCGAAAGCAAGTTCTCAATCGTATACTTCTTCTAATTCTTTGCATACAGAAAATGAATAATTTATTCTCCAAGTTAATTGATGCTTCATAACAAATCTTCTCTTTGTGATCACAGCTCACTTGATTGGCAAAAAACACCTATAAATCAGTTTTCATTTTTGCTTCTGCTTTTTAACTGAAATGAAAGTCGACAGTTCTATGAATGCCAAAAACCTTTTCGTTCAGACCAAATTTGAATAGGTTCATAGTGTTCATAAGAAAGGAAGGAAAGAGATAGTGGGTGAAGAAAGAGGAATATTTTTTTCTTCTTTACGTCATATTATTCCTTTTTTTATATCAATTCTCGAAATAAAAAATGTATCTAAAACAGTTTTTTTCTCATATTGTAAGCTTAGAGTTATGACCTATAACTTATGGGAAACACAAATAGATAAACACTTCTTGGATACAAATGAAAATGTAGCAAGGCTTGAGAAAACCAGTCAGTATCCATTTTCAGAGAGTCTTTTTTTTTTTAATCTCTAAACAGCTTTACATTATTTTTTTTGTTTATCAATTGGAAACAAATAGTTTCATTACAGTAACAAATGTTGCCAAATGCTATAAAAAATTGTGTAAACAACGTCACAGGCTCTGAACAGAGTCTGTTCTTCTTGTTCAATAATAAATGATTCATCAAAAGCAGCCATCTTTTGTGCCACCTGTCTGTTTGCCAAAGACCAGATTCTTTCATCCAATTCTTGTGATTGAATCTGAATTTTTCAAAAGGCTTTATTCCTTTAACTCTTACACTCATTTTGCAAGTTAGAAAATCATTGTTTCAACAAGCAGAGCTGCGGGGCCCAATTGGAAACATTTTTTCTGCAGAGCCCCAGGTCTGTGTTGTTTATTGAGACATATGATTAAAGATTTCTTTTTAATTTTATGAAAGCATGCAAACTTATTATTTAAGTATGTCTAAAGAGGGAGTACGTGAATTTATGTGAGAAGATGATGCTACTGTCAGTAACTTAACCAGATATAGTGTGTCTTCTGAGATGCCTGAAAGAATCTCAACAATATTTGACAATATACTAGGATAGATAAATAGAAAATCAATATATAAATTATATATATACAGTACCTGTCATAAGTATTTAAACAGATAACTATTTTGCTTCTAATTGCCTGGTTTTGAGAGTTATAAACTGGAATTTGTGCTTGGTCAAATAATTATGAGCAATACTTTTTGTATGTATAAATTATCATTGATAAAAAAAAGTATTGCTCATAAGTATTTGAACAAACACAAAATCTGTTTTTATTTTCTGAGATTGCAGGGGCCATTATGGATTTTGAGCAGGAGGTGATCAAAATTAACTACTAGTTTAGCAACTCTTCCATATAGCAATCTGAGTTCACTTTTTAATCTCCTTGAAAAATTCTGAACAAGATTTTAGAAGGATAGAAACAAAAAACTTGCTATTTTTCATTTAATAATTTAATTCTGTTAAAGAAAACATTTTCAAGAAATTTAGCATTCAGAACCACAAAACATGACTACATGCTTCCCTTGTTATGTTGATTGCAAAAGATTTGGTTCTTCTTGCATAATATTTCTGTTTTTAACTCTCAAAACCTGGTGATTAGAAACAAAATAGTTGTCTGTTCAAAAACTTATGACAGGTACTGTGTGTGTGCGTGTGTGTATGTATATATATATATATACTAGTTAATATGAAATGTAATAAAACAAAAATTATAGTTTTTTTTGTTTTTTTCCCTCTACGTACATACATATATGGACCACATAAAAGATGGATGACAACCACACCACACATATCTAGGATCACTAACTGCTGGTCACACGGATAATTGCAGGACTTCTGCCATGTTCAACTTTCTTCTGAAGACGTCGCTCGCCACGACGAAATGCATAAAGATTTATCTTCGTGATAATAAACATGTTTGAGATGTAACAAGCTTTTCTCACTCTTTTTCCTTTTCCACATTGTCTAACCATACCCATCATATATATATATGTTAATGAATATAAATGTAATTTGCTAATACAAAATTTTTAAAAACTGAAATGAGTATCTGTTCAACTTATCAGAAAAAAACAATGATGATGGTAATAATAATCTATCTATATAATGAACAGTGACTTTTTCTGTTTGTTTCTCTGTCAGTAACAATGAACTCTTCCACTTAAAGGTGACAATTTTGCTGATAAATATCTCCTACCCACCATTTGAAACAACAGACTCTTCCACTTAAACGATTTTAACCGTGATGAAATTGATTAGACTTAAACAATTATTTACACTTTTAACAGCTTTGAAGGAAACTATTAAGTCTTAAAGTAAGTAAGAGAATGTGAATAAACCACACATACTCAACAGAAACAAGGTTAGATATTTTTACCAAATGTTGGGGAGCTTATGGCAGGAAAATGGTATTGCTTTTAAATTACCTGAAACCATTGGTCTTGGTAAGCAACTGATGATCTTCTGAGTTAAATACACTTGTAATTTCAGTGTAAAAAATATTGACTCTCTGAGTACCTTTTTCTAGTAGCCATAAAAATTATTTCTTCCTCTTTGTAAAATTAATATATATATTTCCTTCTAAGGAAGATGTGGGTCATTGGAAAACTGAACATAAGAATTTTAGAAAGAGGTAACGGCAGAGAAGGATGGGAAATGAGGCTGTACATCGACGAACACGTGGTCACATGGATGCTCCGAGAAATAAGTAAAATTTCTTTTTGGTAATAACATCATTAGTAGTGAAAGCTATAAAAGCTTTATAGACTATATACATATTAGTTTCTTTTCTAAAAATAAATCATCTCCTAGAAATTCAAATATATCCAAGAATTATGAGTAATAACTGGTGAAAAGTCAAAGCCACACTCATGTCATTTTTCAGGTCTCAATCCCGGGTAAAGGATGAGGGTTGGGCATGGAGCTAGCAATTGCACCCCATAAAACCTACTTGCTACTGAAACCACCGCAGCATCACCCCCGTGATCAGCCCAGTGAGAGCCTGGTCAGCAAGATTCCTTTTCGGAAGAGCTCATGGAAGCCATTACTCCAAACAACCTTCTAACAACAAAAGCACAAACCAGAATAGGGAGCAGAACACCGGGACCCTGTTTGAGGGTGTGAAATCAGCTCAAGTGGCGGAGTGGAATCCACAGAGGAAGAGAAGAGTTGGGAGGTCAAAGTGGACTCGGAGAAGATCAGTCAAGACTGAGGCAAAGGCGGCCAGACTGACATGGACCCAGCTGAGGTGAGTTGCCCAGAATCAAGTACACTGGTGTGGTATAGTTGTATCCCTATGCTCAACTAAGAGTTTACAGAAATAAACAAACATTAATTTTTCTTTCTTATTATGTATTTTGGCCTGAAAGGAACAGTGACTTGACAAACTTGTACATGCATGAATAGAACTAAAAGCAGAAGCAGCTAATGAAAAATTACACAAAGAAAAATCCAACAAAAGTAGAAAGTGGAAGCTGTTCCCATAGCAATATGCAATACTATTGTCAACTGACAAAACACTAATAGATTTATGTATAAATAAATAACTTTAACAAAATGCATAGAATCATTACTGATGTTTTTCTCAGCAACTTCTTATATTTTCAGTTTTTATTTATTTTTTACCCTTGCCAACAAACTTGGAAGAGGTATATGTATTCACTCGTCTGTCTGTCTTTTTGTCCACACAATATCTCCAAAAGTTCTCAATGAATTTCAATGAAATCTTCTGGAAGAGTAGGACATAAGGTAAGAAAGAATTGGTCAAATTCTGGGGCAGATCCAGGAATCTTTTCGGTTGAGAGAAATTATTCTTTTTTTGATACATTTATGTATTCACTGATGATTGCCCATACAATATCTTTAAAGATTCTCAATGAATTTCAATGACATTTTGTGGAAGGGTAAGCCATGGACTAAGGGAAAACTGATTACATTTTGGGTCGGATCCAGGTATTTTTTACAGTTACCTCCCCTGCATTGTAATTTTGTGAACTGATTTTCATTCAGTTTTTAGTAACAATAGCATTGGCAGAGGTATGCACTCTCTGCATGCTTTCTTGTTGGAGATATTTTTCTTTTGAACACATTTCATCTTTTAAGCTGATATTCTGTTGTGAAAAATACTTTTGTAATGATTACCACAAAATAGTTTTCTTTCATTTTATCAACATCAATTCAACATCCTATATCAGCCCCTTTGCTAAGGCAACTACAATACACAATCCTTTGCCAATTGCCCCCACCACTTCCTAATGCATATTGCCATCTCTCTAGGTCAAGGGTTCTCAAACCGTGGTATGAGAGAAATTATGGGGTATGCAAGGTTTGTAAAAACACAGAATTTTGAAGTAATCGCAGCCAGCTAAACACAACTCATGTGAGTTGTGAACATGGTTTTTCAGCAATGTGTATAACAAAAAACAAATTTCATGCAAGACTGTCAATTGGGAATGATATGCAGGTCTGCCTCTCTGAAACTGTGTCTAGAAATGAGTTATTTGTTAGAAATAGCCAAGCTCATCCATCTCATTAAAAATGTAATATTAAATTAAATGAATTTACTGACACATACTACATGTCTATTGCCTATTTTATGGTATCCATATCCAGCAACATTACTGGACAGGATAAAAAAGTAGGTTGAAAGAACTGCTCTAGGTGTTGTTTATTTGCCCCAAGAATGCAACTGACTTTTAGGGTCCTTTACTTGTTGTCAATATTTTGTGTGGCATGAACTCGTCAATACCATTGTGCTTTTTTTAATTTTGACAATATCTTGCATTTCTTTCTTTAAAGTGTTTTATGTTTACATTTATAGCTTATTATTATATTCCCATAGTAAGAAATATGTATGTATGGATATTTTAATTAATAATGGTAAACATGAGTTTATATGCATAAAAAAATTGATACACACATAATACATACATACACACACACACACATATATATACATATATGTATGCACCTATATATTATACATACATCAGCTGTAAGTACATGTATAAGAAATTCACTGCATTTTTCCCATTGGTGTAGCCAGGCTGCGATCTTGCACCTCAGTTCTAACGTTAGTGTCATTGTCATAATAATTGGGAAACATGTAGAGCTTGAGTGTGAAAAAACTTCTCAGGCATTGAGCTATCGACTGATACCAATTTCATTGAGATTGGACAGAAGTCTGAGAGAAAAAGAAGATGTATAATCACTTTTGCGAAACCTTATTCTGTAATATATCCCCTTACTAAAACATCGATCAACGGAAGTGATAAAGACCAACTCAAGGCTGGCGGCTAATTAAACATCTCACTGACAACCCTGATTCCCACACTTCAAAACACACACACACACTGGCTGACCGAAACACAGACATTAAACATAACATGATACACCCACCAGAGGGGAACAGAGATAATACTGATTAGACAGAATTTATGATACCCACAAATAGGTCCCAGCGCAAAGGCTACTACAAGATTAATGACCTTATCCCGCATGATAACATCTTAATATGGTAAATTCCTTATAAGTATCTGATACATTTGTATTCCCACTCATTCTGATGAAGTCATTCTTGGCAAAACATGTTAATGAAATAAATTGTTCATTTTTAAAAACAATTTAAGTTTCTTTCCACATTGTCATTACTAATATCATCTTGTCGGATCAATCTTATCCAAACACTGGTTATTATATATATATATATATGCACAAGGCAGCCACATTGTCAGACGACTCCTCCTTAAGGGGCAGTAGACCCCTACAGCCCGCCTGGGCATCTAATTCAGCGGTGTGTCTCAGACCTGCGCTTCAATATATATGTACATATACAATACATATATATCTGCTCAGGCAGCCTAGGTGTTCACATCCTGTGCTTCAACTACACAGGTCATACCGTTGAAACACTCCCACAAAGGGGCAGCAGACCCCTATAACTAACTCGCAGTCAAACCTACAATGTAAGGACACTGCTGCTATCTGTGCCACTACGACCATAGCATACAAACCAAAGGATTAAAGGCTGGCATCGGTTGCGCGCATGTTGCACTTCCCCTTAAAACTCCATTGCGCAGACTACGGATTTTTCATGTTCAGGCCCTGCCAACCTAGGACCTGAATAAAGACACAGAAAACCCATCCCAATCTCCGTTCGCGGAGCCAAGTCATTCATATCTATATACATGCGTTTATATACCATACACACATTAGCTGTCAGTACATATATAAGAAATTCACAGCATTTTTTCCCATTAGGATTAGTGTTTCTTATTTTTATCAAATGCTTAATTATGTCCATTGTTCTTTGGAACAGATTGTAATGGGCTGAATTGTCAGAAAGAAAATATTCACCTACAAACAACACATTGAAACTCAATTTCTTAGAAATAATTAGTACCACTATCAATGGAACCTACTCTTAGCAATCCAGTATACTTCACAATTCAGTTTTCATACAAACTGCAAACACTTTACAATATATCATAATGAGATTTGTAAAAAATAGAAGGCGTCTTCATCCTGATTTTACTCTTCAAAGGAGGCATCTTTTTAACTGGGGTAATTTCTCAAACAATTACAAGTGTTAGAAAGGAACATCTTACTATAATTTGATTTGTTCTGTTTCTTTGTTTACTATATCCTGTATGATCACAAGTCTAAACAGCTCCAAACTCATCTAGTGTATGTATCTTTACCAGTGGAAAGTGGTGAACAGTAATAGTTATCCATTGCAAGATATTCATTAAAAAATAAAAGCCCTGATTCAAAGGAGGTTACAGTAATTTTGTCTACATCACTTTAGAAAATATCAGTTTTGTTTAAAATCACTTTTGTCCCCACAATATCTCAAGAGATATTTTTGAATTAAATTTTGGGAAAGAACCTGGGAAAAAACCCTTGGATCCACCCCAAAATCTCACCAATTCTTCCTTAGTCAATGGTCCACCATTTGACAAAATGTCATTGAAATTCATTGAAAACTTTTGGAGATATTGTGAGGACAAAAGTGATTTTAGACCAAAGTGATTTAGACAAAACTGATATTTGCTAAAGTGATGTAACCCATTTATATATAGAACTGAGTTGCCATCATCCAATCACAATAAAACAGAAACTTTATTGAGTTAGTCACAGAACTGCAATGACAAAAATTTTGTGCCAGTTATTGGGTTAAACTTGTGTTGCTGTGACTATTTCACACTATTCACAAATGTCAGCTGTTGCTTTGTGCAAATCCCTCCACATTTGTCTTGGCTGCCAATTTGTTCTTGTGATCTCCTGAACCCTCATGGTCTAGAAAAATGTGCACAAGACCTATCGGCCCACCTACACAAACACAACCCTTCTATACCTAGTTTAATGCACAGTAAAGAAGTCAGGAGGTGCGGATGTCTGAACGGTTAACTGCATAGTTAATGGTATCTCTTTACACCTTATTATGTCTAGAAAAAACGTTTTTTTTGTTTTTTGAAAGGTTTTTAGTGGGCGGTTCAATTTGCAATTTAAGTTTGTGCTAAATGAATCCCTCAGTTTGTGTCCGACAACATTCACGCTTGTTTTTTGAAAAAACTTTTTTAGTGATCACTGCCCAGCAAAAAGTGAGAGAAGTAACTTATTCATTGATCACCCCTTTTTCCAATTTTTTAGTCACCCCCAACACAGCATGTTGCCAAAAGAGGTTGATCATATGACAGTTTCTATTGAGTGACTAACCAGACCTGTTTATATGTAGTGTCTAAGAGAAATCTTGTCTAAAAGAGCATGGAACAGAAGTTTTAAGTTGGCCTGACATCAAGGAAATACAGAAGCCAAATGAAATTGACAAGGAAAGAAAAGGTAGGGCTAGCAGAATTTTGGGTCTGGTTCATCCTACTGAAAATCAGCTTGATGAACGTTGGTCTTACCGAACATTGATTGGTCACTTTTTTCAGAGTGTACTATTTACCATAAACACTGTGATGGGGCTATGTTAATGTTTATAATTTATGAAAACAAAAACATCTATTGTAAATACAATATTTATTTACGATTTATTTATGATTACAAGCTGATTTTCAGTAAGTTAATGTAACTGTTAAAAATTAGTATTTGGAATTTAGTTAAGAGTCATAATGTGTTAAGAACATTATAAACAATTAATTATCATGCAAGATCAATAAAATACAAAGGCATATGGACATGCTGTAAAGGAATCATTTATATAATGAAGAATTATTAAGTATATTGCAAAAATGTCACTTTGTTTCGTGGAAATCCTGCAATTGTCGTGCAGAACCCTGGGATTCAGCAGAACACAGTTTGAATACCTCTGCCATAAACTAACTAAAAATTGATTGAAAATAAAATATTCTTAAAAAAAGGACAGAACTCAAAATGTAAAAATATTGAGTTACTTCCCTTGAAATTTAAATTTAGCCTTTTATTTAACTGATCATTTTTAACCTCTTTTCCTGCAGAATAATACAAAATATCTCTCAATCGAAAAACAAATTCCTGGATCTGTCCCAAAGTTTAATCACTTCTTCTGTAGATGTTGGCACAGGTAAACAAAAATATTTTCTTGTTTTGTTTGAAATCCAAGGTTTTGTAACTGAACTGTGTTGAATGAACATACCTTTCTTATATACTGCATTGAGAGAGAAAAAAAAACAGAAGCTATACTTTGATCTTAGGTATTAATCATTAATAAGAACAGGAATGGAAAAGAAACTTTTCACTGCTCTATTATAGATTCTAGTTTTGATTTCTTTATTTTACTTATTGTTTTCTGTTTCATCTTTTGTTAACTAAGGTGCTAACTATGATTCCAACAAAACAAAATCAGCCAACAAAAGCAAAGTATAACCTTAGAAGTCATTTTAACTTGGCCAATGCTAGTTAACCACGCAAGCATGAGATAAATCTCGGACAATTTTTTTCCCAAAATCTTTGATCTGATAACCAAGTAACAGATGTTAATAGCCGGCTCCACTTTTCTTTGAGCCTCTAATCAGTTTTATCAAACACCAACTACCGAATCCAAGACTAAAGTAAAGAAAAACTTAAAAGAAAAAAAGATGATTTGAAAGGATCGTAAAAAAGCACAAAGAGCAGTAATGGTCTAAAATAATAAAAAAGACTCTCAATCCTATGTGATTTACCCTCTCAACAGTCTTTCTTAGTCATTAGCCTTTTTTTTTCCTATTCTTTCATCCATTTTTTAAAATGTTTTCCAGAATAATGTTCTGGCTTCTAGTCTTGTATTATCAGTTGGTATCTGTCTACTAATAAGAGGAATGGATGCTGCTTGTATGTGTTGAGCTACAGAGAGAAAAAGAAGGTTGTTTTGAAGATACCCGCAATAAGCTCTGCTGAAAATAATAATAATAATAATAATAATATAATTTGTGTTTCCACGAGAATCAATATGGACCAACAGAGATTGTGGAACTTATGATCTGGCTCCACGCCCTCCCAGCCACCACTGCCTCAACTGA
>VCCN01005793.1:1510178-1524640 GCA_006491835.1 Architeuthis dux
CTGGTTAGTCACTCAATAGAAACCATCACATGAACAACGTCTGTTGGCAGCATGCTGTGTTAGGGGTGATCTATGAATAAGTTACTTCTCTCACAAAAACAAGCGTGAACACTGCCAGACACAAACTAAAGGACCAATTTAGCATGAACTTACATTGCAGCACCCTGCATAGACATAATAAGCAGTAAATGTTGGAATTTTCAGCCCTCTAGCGGCCTGTACGTGTGATACATACATACATAGCCAGGCATCCAACTTGAAAACTGAAAGAAACCTATGTTGACAGTTTTGGTTGACAGTTTCTAATACAATTTCTGTTTGTGGGTATGTATGTTACTGTAAAACAGCAAAAACGGCACATCATAGTTTTTTTAGCGCTACACCATTAAAATGCCCTAACTTAAAGAATAAAGCAAATCCAGGTGATTTACAACAGTTACATTATGTTTTAGGAGGTAACTATAATGCTGAACTGGACCGTTACTTTCCGTCTGTTGTATGAAATTACGGCTTCAATGTATTTCAGTTACTTCTCTTTACCTAATTGAGAAATGATTTTTCCAAAACACAAAATTTGAAGGCAGCTTTTAAATGAGTACATCTTAAAACGTAATTTTTGTGACCAAGTATCAACAAAATGTCAAAAGCCAATCCAAAAAAATCTTCACAAGATGTCAGTTGTTTCTGTTGAAAATACTAATAAATACTTAATTAATTTTTAAGAAATCCCTAGATTATCCATAATTTAAGAACAGGTTGCCCAGATTTTAGGGGTACTTATCCGCCTCCTCACAAGGGCAGAATAATGACACAATGTTAAGTTTTGTGTGAGATTCTACACGCGTACATGTAGGTAGAGACAAAAATTGTCCAGTTTCCTCGGCACTTCCCTTTGGGACACCTCAGGCATTAGAAATTGACCCTAAATGATTTGATATGCACTTTGTTGGAACTAGAGTTGGTCAGTAACAGTGAAAATGAGTGATGTCAAATTTGACGGGTTACAGTACTTTCGTCTACATCACTTTAGCAAATATCAGTTTTGTCTAAAATCACTTTTCTCCCAACAATATCTCCAGAAGTTCTTAATGGTGGGCCATTGGCTAAAGAAGAATTGATAAAATTTTAGGGTGGATCCAAGGATTCCTTTTCGATTGAGAGGAAAGATACTCCAGGATCCCCCTCTAGCTACACCACCGCTCCTTGGTCTGTCCATATCGAGTTTGTCGTCAGAAACTGACTTGTCAACAGAAGAAGTATCCACGTCGATAGTTGCCTGTTTAGGAAACCTTTTTCTCTTTGTTGCCAGGGAGATGTGACGTTCCAGGTTCCAACACAAATCACTGGGACATATGAGTGGGAGACAACAGTGGGAAATCAATTTATTAGGTGTTATGCTCTGGACAATGTGGGTTGCGAACGAAAAAGCCCTCGAGAGCAACATGTCTGTCATTTTGTGAGCTTTGTGCTACTTAATCACATATATGGCTAATAGATCAAAAAAAAGAAGAAAAGAAAAAGAAATTAAATGTATATTTGTAATTAATCTAAAGCACAAAAGTGACAGGTTCTTTACTTGCCCCGCCCACGGTTATATATACACACATATATTTTTTATTCATTTATTTTTTATATTAACTAAATTGAACGACATATTAGCGTTTTGTTCTACTATCTTTTGCCACCATTCAGCCACTTCATAATTCCATCCTCCCAGGACAGAAACTCAAGAATCTATGGGTCAGAATTATTAGTACGTTCGGTTTATTAAGAAAATATAAGAGATATATTTTCTAAATGTTTGTCATCTTACTATAATTCACCAAATGTTTGTCTTTTGCAGTCTTCCAGAAAATTGAATTCTCTTTTCATTAGGAAACTTCTGTGAAGACTTGAATAATTGGTAATCCGAAGCTGCAATACCTGATGGAATGGGTTACGGTATTTTAGTCTACATCACTTTAGCAAATATCAGTTTTGTCTAAATTACTTTAGTCTAAAATCCCTTTTGTCCCACAATATCTCAAAAAATGCTCAATGAATTTCAATGACATTTTGTCGAAACGTGGGCGATTGGTTAAGGGAGAATTGATGAAAATTGGGCTGGATCCAAGATTGAGAGAAAAAAATTCCAGGATCTGTTCCTAAACATAATAAAAAAATATCACTTGATCGAAAAAAATCCCTGGATCCACCCCAATATTTCATCAATTCTTCCTTAGCCCATGACCAATCATTCGACAAAAGGTCATTGAAATTCATGGAGATATTGTTGGGATTATTTTAGACCAAAGTGATTTAGACAAAACTGATATTTGCTAAAGTAATGCAGATGAAAGTGCTGTAACCCAATTTGACATGTTTATATTAAACATCTTGAAAGTTGTTTAGCATTGCTGATTTTAAGTGGTAAACAAACCTTTGTTGAATCATTTTGGTTTGCTTTATCCATTTTTAATATTACACCGAATTTAGAATATATAAACAAGCAGAAACATGATAAGTAAATAAAACTAGAAGACTTGCTCAGTTTACAGTGCAGTGCAAAATCGTTTCTTTCTGGCCTTTTGTTAATAACATTCTAAGGTCAAGGTGGAGTATCTGTTCTTTTCAACAAATTAATTAGTAAAACTAGCTGAAAACTAGAGCTAGATATCTACCTTATACAAAAAGACAAACATTTGGTTTAGCTAACCTGACAGACACAAAGTAAGGGTCCAGTTTAGCATTATACTTACATTGTAAAACTTAGAAAGTTTTGGAATTTTCAAAAACTAATATGCTAAAAACATGCCCTGAGTCCCATTAGTAACAAGAGACAATTTAGTGGTCCTAGCAATAGCTGTCCTTGAGTTGTGCAATGATAGACAAATTGACAGACAGATGTTTGGTGAATCATAGTAAGATGTATGTTCATTTTAAGTTACCTAGTTGTGTTAAAGATAGCAATAGTGTACAATGTTTTAAAAACAAGTTAGATAATTTTAGAAATTATGGAAAAAACATGAGATTACAAGGATATTTTTTGAATCTGTTAGATGAGATTTTCAAGAGAGTCTGATCTGTGAATTGTGCTAATTGTAGATGTTTATATGAATTTTGTATTTGTTTAGAAGTTGATGTGTAAATATTGTGTATAGTTTGGAGATGCCCAAAGGCATGATAAAATAAGGAATAAATGAATAGTTCAGTTGAAGTAGTAGTTCCAAATTAGACAGTATCATTCCCTTGGAGACATTTGGTAGGCAGGAAGGAAGTGAGTAGTAGATAATGAGAAATAGAGCTGACCCTACAAAATTTGGAAGCTGATAACAACATTCAACTCTGATTTTAAAAATATCTAATGTTTCATTGAGCCTATGTGTAAAACTATAAGACTCAGTCATGATATGGGGAAATAAAAACTGTCACATAGAACAAGATATAGTTCCCTCTAAGCTGTGCTCACATGTTTTTCAACCAGCGCACAAAGGATATTAATGTGCACACAAATGGTTAGTTACCTAAAATAATGTAGTAATTAATGATTATATTTATACTTATAATTATAAGTATAATAATAACAGGTCTGGTTAGTCACTCAATAGAAACCGTCTCTTGACCAACATCTTTTGGCAGCATGCTGTGTTGGTGTTGTTCAATTAAAATTTGGTAAAAGGGGTGATCAATGAATAAGTTGTTTCTCTCGCCTTTTGTTGGTCAGTGATCCCTAAAAAAGTCTGAATTTTCGAAAAACAAGCATGACACAAACTGAGGGATCAATTAGGATAAACCCATATTGCAAATAGAACCCCCCCACTAAAAACCTATTTAGGGGGTGAATTTAAAAAGTCATAGACATAATAAGGAGAAAATGTTTAAATTTTCAGCCCTCTAGCTCCATTGGTGTGGCCTGTACATGTGATATATACATAGCCAGCCAGACCAGCTTAAAAACTGAAGAAACCTATGGTGACAGTTTTGGTTGACGGTTTCTAATTATATATTATAATTATACTTATGGAAAATAATTTCTTAGCTAACTGTTTTGTTAACTAATTAATTGTTTTTTCAAATACCATATTAATACATCACCATTTTCCTGTTCCACTTTGAACAGCACAACTGCAACCATATTTGGAACAACAAGCTGAACAAAGTTGTTCAAACTATAGAATAAAATATCAACTAAATACTTTGGTTCATAGTGTTAAGTAAGTATCTTGAGTTATGGCCCTTAGGCGGAAGAGCGCTTATCGACTTCCGGTAAGGTGGCACTGTTCATGTTCTGGTTGGGGAGATATCATGTTGGTTTGAAGGAGACCAGACACGACACACATACGAGAGTGCCTTTATTGATAATATGTATGAATATGAATAAATAAGTTTGTGAATATAGCTTTTGTTGCATTTAAATCTGTTGATATCTGTCATCATAATAATCTCTACATATAGAATGCAGTGATACTTGTATTATATTAAAACATGCCAATACAGGTTTACTAGCCATGAGAGATAGGCTGTGCCAAAATTATCATGAAAAAATTTCAAGTTTACATTTGGAAAGCATTCAGTACGCACATATTTTTTCACAGGAAAAAAATTGCACAACATGAGATTTTTGCACACACAAACTACTAAAAATTAGAGGGAACATAGATTCTAGATTTATTTATTATTTTTACAATATTATATTCTTTAATGACATCATATGTTTGTAAAGTCAGTGTGTTAACCATTGTTCAATGGCTCAGATAATCATATAGTATCATTTATAAATGTGGAATATAGATATACTGACTGATTAATTGAAGTTTTTTGTAAGTGTCTTGAGGCATCTATATCATGTAATGAATATTCAAATAGCTTGAAGCAAGAAAGCTATTTGTAGAACTGAAATTACCTGTCTTGTTATAATAAAGAAGTTGCCACTTTTCTAAAAATGATCTAAAGCCAAAATAAAATTAAAAAACAAACAATTTTTTGTAGATATAAAGAATAAGTTTTACAAATGAGTGTCTCTCATAACTATTACAGTGGGAGCAGTATGCACCAAGAATCTTTTAGCTAGTTTAAGAAAATATATGCAACTATCTTTATATAACTTTTTAAATAATCAGATCATTTAGTTAACAAACATTTAAAAAATATACATACAGTATTGCCCATAAATAAGTATACCCCTACCAGTTTTTAATAGAAAGTTAATTGTCTTCTAAACTAAAAATAGCAGGATTTTATTATTTCTAGTGGAACATTACACAATCAAAACAGATATTATTTATGACCAAACTCTACAGCATTGAACTTGTTGCCATCCAACAAAATATTTTTGGCAACAGAGTTTCAATGCTGTAGAGTTTGGTCATAAATAATGCCTGATAATATCTGTTTTGATTGTGTAATGTTCCACTTGAAATAATAAAATCCTGCTATATTTGGTTTAGAAGAAAATTAAATTTTTATAAAATAGTGGTAGGGGTGTACTTATTTATGGGCAATACTGTATATAACTAGCAGAAGTACCCATCTATTCTGACTTGGTAGCTCTATATCAAATCATTTGGCAGTCTATAGAGGACAGATAAACAAACTCATTAATACTAAGTTAGCTGAAACATAATTGATTTCTGTGACACATGTCATGGGTATGGCAGATGTTTGTGTTTACAGTAACATCATAAAATTATTCCGGAAGCTGTGCAAAAAACAAAATTGGCTGTTTTTTTCTTCTATTGCAATCTCATTATAATCTTTTATGTTAAAACCTTCCCCATGGTTCAATAAGTATGCATACCAAATTTGGTAGCTCTACATCAAGCCTGTATAAACAACACATACATAGCTAGAATGAGTTAAAAATTTGTAATACAAAGGCTGTTGACTTACTAAGCCAATTTTTATTAAATCTTTCATGAAGGCTTCTTAAAACATTATATATATGCTATTTTTAAAAATTTCTTAATTTGAAATCTGAGGTTGAAATTAGAATTTCATGGAAGAAAAAGAAATAAAAACTAAGACAAAAGAATAGTGCTTCTACTTTTGGCTCACATTACCAAACAGAACAAATATATAAACATTATTTTCACCCACTCTCTGTCTATGACACACACACACACAAATTTAATTTTCTTTTTTTCTGGACACAAAACAAATGCAATTACATCTCAAAGTGTCAAACTTCAATTTTAATTCATTTTCCCAAATACCTGTCATGAAATATGAGTATGTCATAATTGATGAAAAATATTTTTTCCATTTAGATTCTAAGGTGTTGCATTGAATAAAACGAAACCTGTAGCTAAATCAAAATTAGGAAAAAAAATGGATCAAGCATTTTCCATTTTCCCGATAATTAGAATTTTGCTTCAGCTTTTGTGTTAATGTTTGATATGAAAATTTTCAAAGTTAGAATTGCATGAGTCGGTGTTGATCGAATGATTTCTTTCAAGAAAGATATGTTGCAATTATTGCCAAAAAAGTATGATTTGTGACAACAATGCTTGGCATTCTTCATCCCATCCAATTAATTTCAAGGTCTCAATAGAATCTTTAATAGTGCAAATCATTATTGGCAACTAAATATCATCCCAGTTATTTCAAACTTTATTTAAACGGCAATCAACCAATTGTGGCATGTCTCACTGGCAATCTTCCAACCAGAGGCTTAGCTAAGGTTGGGGGGGGGGGCTATTTGAAAACACCTCCCAGAAGCTTTATAAATTATAGTTCATCAACTGCATTTCTACTGACACTATACAATGGGTGGGGGGCCTCCAATGAGGGTGGCCCATATGGAGGGGAGCCCCCAAAAGCTTTATAAATAGTAGTTCACCTACTGCATTTCTACTGACAATATACAAGAACAAGGATATATTTGTACATACATGAATTGCATAAATAATAATTCAGCCTTTGGGGTTGTTTTTCACCAATTAAGTGATAGTGCATGTCTATTTATTTTTCATCAAATCTCACTAAATGTTGGAGGGTGACCCTTAGGGAGCCAAGCCCCCCAAATCTCTGCTTCCAATCAAGTTTTATTTATTGAGACCCTGAATCTAAGATTTAATCAAGCAGCATTTCTCTTCAGCTATCTACCAATCATACTGCATCCTTTTCTTCTATCCTGAATCCTGAGATTCAACCAAAGCATTTTATAAAATCACACGTATTGACATGAAGAAAGTTATTCCAAAATATTCCTGTACCACCTCCAAAGGTTTTCTCTTTAGCCTTGAGATTAATAAGCAGCAGAGAGAAATTAATATGAAATCAAGCACCATGATGAATTTTATTTAAATCAAGTGACGTATAATGGATGATTTTGCAGAGTATATCACATTACAAATCAGACATGAAAACATGTTGCTAAGTAACATATCAAAAAGAAAGTAATAATAACTAGCATTCAAAGGGAAATTATGAATCACTGCCACCCATATATGCTGTGTTGGGGGTGATCAATTAAAAAGTTGGATAAAGGCGTGATCAATGTATAAGTTACTACTCTCACCTTTTGTTGGGCTGTGATCACTAAAAAAAGTTTGAATTTAAAAGAAAAAACCAGTGGGCTCAAACTAGTGACCAATTTAGCATAAACTCACATTGCATAGTGAACTCCCCACTAAAAACCTATTTTGGGGGAAGATTTTCAAAAAACAAAAAATACATTTTCCCTACTCATTGAGGGGAGTATCTGTGCAAAATTTTAGGTTTCTACTATGAACGGTAAGGGCTGGGCAAAGACCGGATACATAGATAGATACATAGATATATATAAATGTTAGAACACATGAATAACCTAAACTCAGCAACAGTGTTTAAACCGGTCTGTTGTGGGTAGCAGTGATTAATTAGGATTTTTTCTTTTTCTTCCATATTATGACATTATACAGGGTGCTTCAAAAAAATGTTAACACTATTTTCATTTCCTTGCAGTTGATCGGAATGGCAACAACCACTGTGGGTGTTTGGAAGACCTCCACCCATGCAGTGATCTTTCTTCTTCATCCGAGAGACAATCCTGTTGCCATTCCAATCAACTGCAAGGGAAACAAAATAGTGTCAACATTTTTTTGAAGCAAGGAAATGAAAATAGTGTTAACATTTTAAAAAGATCTCTGAAAGAGAATTGCAGGTGTGGTTGCAACAATACCCATAGAAATGTGCCTAAGGCTCTCAGAGAACACCTGGAGAAGATTCCAAGAATGTGTTGACAGGGATGATGAACAGGTGGAGACTATTTGAAGACATAACATCGGTTCTGTTTCTCTAATAAAGATATATAGGGTGTCCCGTAAGAATGTCCTTTCCTACCCGTTGTAAGGGGAGTAACTTTGTATTGACTGGCTGAGAGGCGTCATATTGAGGTTTGAGGATTTTACAATGGGTAGGAAAGGACATTCTTATGGGGCACCCTGTATAGTCTAATAATAGAAGTGTTAACATTTTTTCAAGCACCATGTATTAAAATAAAACTTATTATAGTCTATCATTATTTCATATCAACAATAATATAAATATTTACTAGGCTTAACCTAGATTGGCACAAGCTCAACATAGTGGAGCGCACACAGTGATGGTCAAATTGACTAGCAATGGCTTGCAAGATTAGTTATTATTATCTACAACACTCTATAGCAACAATAATATTCTCTGCCAATATATTAATCACTGCGAACCACGACGCTGGTTTATTGCTGGGTTTAGGTTATTCATGAGTTCTGATATTTATATCTATCTATGTATCTGGATCGCTCAGCCCTAAAGGTTCATAGTATAAACTTGAAATTGTGTACACACACTACCCTCAATGAGTAGGGAAAATGCTTTTTATTGTTTTTTTGAATATTCCACTCCAAAATAGGTTTTCAGTGGGGGGTTCAATATGCAATGTAAGTTTATGCTAAATTGGTCACGAGTTTGTGCCCGCTTGTTTTTTTTAATTCAGACCTTTTTTAGTGATCACAGCCCAACAAAAGGTGAGAAAAGTAACATATTCATTGATCACCCCTTTTTCCAACTTTTTTATTGATCACCCCCAACACAGCATATATGGGTGGCAGTGATTCATAATTTCCCTTGGAAGGCTAGTTTCTAATAAAGTTAAACAATACAATAATAAAGAAAATTATAAAACATTTTTTTAACATTTAATTTTTAAATTAATAGTTATCTCCCTTGACAAATGTCACAGACAAAAGTTTGACTTACACATGGCATATTATATAAGTAGATAATTTTTAACAACTTTAACAAAACCGAATCTTTACCTTTTTGTTTAATCATATAAAGTAACCATCTGGCTGAAAATCCACCCATAGGGCAGGTTTTCAGTTAATAATGATAATTCTTCATCTCAGAAATTCAGCTGAACATACATATGTGTAAATAAAGACAGGAATACCTTGAATAGTGCAATTTCAATTAGTGTGGGTTTTGCTGTAGTACGGTTAAGGTATTACTGTAGGAGTGTGGGTACAACATTTCAAGTTTCTATTGTGATTATATATTTACCACTGAGATATTATACTATCTATTAGACTAGTTTTCAGTTTCTAATTTGGCGGCATCCATCAGTCTCGTGAGACCATAGACCTTGAAATTAATTCTGTATTTTTCTGTAGTATGGTTAAGGTATTGCTGTAAAAATTAATGCTGTATTATTCTGTAGTACGGTTAAGGTATTGCTGTAGAAATTAATGCTGTATTTTGCTGTAGCATGGTTATGGTATTGCTGTAGAAATTAATGTAACTAAGTGTAACCTGAAAACAAAAACACATTAAATTATAATAAGACCTTGAACAGTGCGGTTTTGAACAGCACAGAAAATTTTGGAACAAATTATCCGCTCTATTCAAGGTATACCCGTATACATTCATGGGACTGACAAATACTGTTCTAAACCAAACAATATTGTTTTATAACTAATACCTATTAAAAAAAGGAAAATAAAGTAAGGTTCATTTTCGTTGAAAAATTGGCAAAAATAATTGGCACTATCATTGGAATCATGTCTGTCTGTCTCAGCCACACCCTTCCTTGGAATTTTTTGTCACTTACTCTTGCTTTACGATGTAATATCTGATTTCAGCTTATCAACACTTGCTCAGATTCTGCCTATAGGATTTTTATTTTGTTTATCTTCCACTTATACACAAGGTGAAGACCACTGTCACTTTACTTTTGTCTATCAACTTCCACTTTTACTTGGGCAATCTACCATAATCCACTTCCTGCTTGCCAGGCCCATGGAAATGTTGGACATTGGCCTCCCTTCCCCAAGTAAGGAGATGGAGGAGGGTAATGGGCCTTACCCTGTTTGGCTGGCCCATTGACGTATTGACAGGAGAGGAAGAGATGGATACATGCCTTTTCTATGTAATATAACCCAGGAAATCTAAACTCAGAGATGAATACATTTTTTAAATTTTATTTTTCCCCGAAAGAGTTCTTATAGATACTCTTACCTTGAAGTATCATGGATTTTATAAGACATCAATGGACTGAGAAAAGATGACTAAAATTATATGAAAAACTTGCCTAATTTCTAGAGAGCTATACTGAGTCTCAAGCTTAAAATACAAATATAACTCTGTCTTAAACAATGAGTATAGGAGAACTTTTGAAATTATACTTGAAAATTAAATTAAAAACCTCTTGGGTAGACACCATTGCTGTTAAGTGCTCAAAAACCTCCCACAATAATTAATCACATCTCTATTTACATTGAATCTGCATAAAAATGCTCTTGAAAATTGACATAGACTATTAGTAAATTGTTCACTTCTAGCATTATTCTCTATGATTAAAAAAACATTTAATGTACAATAAATTAATAACATAGGTGTCTGCTGCCACTTTCCTGGAGGGGTGGAGGGGGGAATATACTTCCAAAGAGAGCGGGAGGCAAAAGGGTATATTCAGAATAGTGTAAGCTAGCACGACTCACTGTATGATCCAGATGTCAGATGGTGCACTCGACCATTGACAGAGATGCATGACCTGACCCTGAGGTGACAAGATAGAGCAAGCACCAGCAAATAACAAGGAAGTATTTCTATATGGGAACATTGAGTTAGGGTTACATAAAATAATTGTACAGCACCATTATCCTTTATTGACAATAAAGTTCCAACTTTGAAATCCCCTTGCCCTATCTGAGAAGGACAGCTCCAGGGAATAACACCCCCCATGGATGCCCATGTAAGAATACTCAAAATTATTTATGTTAGCATGAATAGCTAAAAACAGAATCCATACTCACACAATCCCAATTTCTTCTAAATTTGTTACTATTGTAAGCAATGAACTACTAGTAGTTTTCTGGTATTTCCGTATTTCTGGAAATGGTCTGGTACTGTATAGCAAAGTAAACTACCCTTTTATCACCTTTTACAAACCTGCAGTCTAGGTAAATGAATGCATTTTTGCTGATATCTATATTGATCAAAACCACAAAAGAATTTGTAATCTCAAATAACTTTTTATTAAATTTGACTAGTTTTTTTACCTTCATCCTAATTTTAGTTGTTTTTATACAACTTATTAATTCGGGCAAATGTTTTTATGGCAATGAATAACAGCGCAATCTGAAATAAAGAGTAAGCCTTCAGTGAAATTCGAACTCACACTCTTATTGCCAGAGAGAGACTAGTTTATGCCTAGCTGCTTTTATCAATCGGCCACAAAGACTTCATGGATTAGCAGAAGCTGATTTACACTTATAAACTCACTCTGTACAACCGACTCTCTGTGCCATATTTATGTTGTTTTACATATGAGAACTAGTAGTCTTTTTATAAATCAATCATTATTATTATTGGATGAAGTATTGTAACACACCACTTTTTATTAAATTTGACTTTTTATACAACTTATTAATTCAAGCCAATGCTTCTATGGCAACGAATAACAATTTATAATAATGACGACTACTGCATTTTATTTGATTCCTTTGCTGCTAAGTGTTTGTGTACAGAGAAAATCAGGTTATCAGATTAGTTATGCTTGTTAACAATTAATGAATTAAATTAACATCTTTGCTGCATCATCAAATGCTATTCTTTATTACAAACAATAGGTATCAACTTATTTTCTCCCACCAGCAACTTGTTCTAGAATTTTTGGAACACCTAGTATAAGAGGATCTGGTTCATAAAGTTAATATTATAACCACTGAACTACAAGGATGTTAAATAAACAAAAAAGGTTTTAAAAAATCTACATGAAACACTAGCAATCTTTTTAAATGTATATCAACCAAAAGAAAAATGCCAACACATATGGACTTTGAATCCCAAAATCTCAAAAAATGTCCTTTAATAGCTTTAAAAAATAGTTTTTTTTTAAACTAACAAATTTTCGAAGTTACTAAGATACTTCCACCTGGAAGTTTTCTATTTTTTATTATGCTAAGATGACAGTTACTGAATGACTGTAAAATTTAAACTCTAATAATCGCTATAAAAGCCAAAACCTAGTGTTACAAAGAATAATTGGATTGAAAGCACAAAAAAATACTTTTCATTTTTCCGGGAGAAAGTATCCTAGTAACTTCGAAAATTTGTTAGTTTAAAAAGAAAAAAAACAAACTATTTTTTATCAAATGTAAGTAACTTCGAACATTTCCGGTGTCGAGGCAAAATATGTCCCTTTTCGATTCGACAATTTTTAGGGTGCGTGATGTAAACTTGATGCAAAACTATAAATATTTTAATCTGCAAATTCCTGGTTTTTATCAGGTAAATTTTTAGAGTTTTGCTGAGTTAAGTAGAATCACAAATTGAGTTGTATTTTTCAGGTCTTGAACAGACATGAACAAAGGAAATAATTTAAAAATTTGATCTTTTTAAGCTTATTGAGAATTTGAATGTTAAAATGCTGTTAACTTCTAACTTCTTTTTGTAGTGTCCTGAAATGTAAGTCAAGATATTTTCAGGTATCTCTGATTAGCACCTGAAAAGCTGTGGTTGTTAAAGATATTTGATTTAAAAATTGTCTAGCCAAGACACCACAAAGAATTGTATTCACTAGTGACTTATAATGATAGTATATTTAGCCTTGTCTGCAGCTAAATTTGTCCATAGGCCAGCAGTGACAGTTCAGGATATATATTTCCTATGAGTCTCAAAAGGCTTATATTACTCACCTAGAAGAAAATAAATGAGGTAAAAAGGACATAATTTTCCAATTGTAAAATAAAAAGTAACACAATATCTTCAGTAAACGTTGACTCGTCAACAATAAGGAAAACTGTTTCAACAACAAAAAATATTTGTTTATACAATTGGCATTATAGAACTTTAAATGAAAACAACATTGCAGAAGTACAACACCACCACCAACAACAAAAATATCCACTTTGTATTAAATTTGACTAGTTTTTACCTTCATCCTAATTTTAGTTGATTTTATACACCTTATTAATTCAGGCGACTGTTTCTATGGCAACGAATAACAGCACAATCGGAAATAAAGAGTAAAAACAACTAAAATTAGGCTGAAGGTAAACACTAGTCAAATTTAATAAAAAGTGGTGTGTTACAATACTTCATCCAATAATAATTAAGATTGATTTATAAAAAAGACTACTAGGTCTCATATGTAAAACAACATAAATATGGTGCAGAGAGTCAATTGTAGGGAGTGAGTTTATAAGTGTAAATCAGCTTCTGCTAATCCATGAAGTCTTTGTGGCCGACTGGTAAATGCCGCTGGGCGTAAACTAGTCTCCTTCTGGCAATGAGGGTGTGAGTTTAATTCTCACCGAAAGCTTACTCTTTATTTCCAATTGCGCTGTTATTCATTGCCATAGAAACAGTGGCCCGAATTAATAAGTTGTATAAAAACAACTAAAATTAGGATGACGGTAAAAACTAGTCAAATTTAATAAAAGGTGGTGTGTTACAATACTTAATACAATAGATTTTAGACTCTTTCAATGATTTTTGCGAGAAAAGACATATTAACCTTTTCAAGACTATTAGGACATATATATCCATAGGGTTTCTATGATTGCTCGGATATATGTTCCGTAGATCTCTTTTAGAAGTCTACTGGGACATTTTAATTCAGACATTAACCTAAGCTGTACATGTGTGCAACACAAAGGAAATTAATATATGCACAAAAGTTTAGTTACCTAAAATAATGTAGTGGTTTATAATTATATACTTTCATCACTTATTTACTTATTGAAAAAAATCTCTTAGATTTAAAAACATGGCCGTAAAACATGGCTGCAGTCATGTTTGGTGGACAGTGTTCATATTGTAAAGTTTATGAAGTTCTGTTTCAAATTCTGTAGATAGCGTATTGAATTTTTATAGAAAATCTTTTTATTTACTACATCGAATTCAAAAGAAACGAAGGGCGTGAAGCACAAAAGAACTGCAAGTGTTTTAAAAGTTGAATGGCTTAACAAAATAGTAAAAACTGCTACACCAACAGCTGAAGAGGTCATGAACATTGAGCT
>VCCN01005793.1:1539143-1549766 GCA_006491835.1 Architeuthis dux
GTTGGAAGTTTTTAAGTATTTAATAATATCCAATATTTAAGACAATAAGATGTTGGGTTAACATCTTATTCTATAAAAAATCAGATATTATTAAATATATATACCGTTGAAGTCAGTGAATGTGGAAATGTGATGAAATAAATAAAAGCTGACATAAATCATTCTCTCTACTATTATTCTGACATTTCACATTCTTAAAATAAAGTAGTGATTGGAACTGATCTAAGACAGGGAATCTTTATTAGGATTAGATGTCAGGAATTGTGAAAACTGAGTTTAAATGTATTTGGCTAAGGTGCATGTAAACTTCTGAATTCAACTGTATAAATAGATAAAGAGAGGGAGATGATAAATATACATACATTAGTACATCTGAATATGCTAGAGCACATATATACACCCACCAATCAAATAGTTGTGACTCATTACAGCTGAACTATTTCTAAGCGAATGCAAACTTCAAACCCAGAGGCCAAATCATCTACGAATAATTAATTCTGATGCTTCAATGAGTTATGAGAGTTTAGATGGAAAGTAACTTTTAGAAGCAAACGGAAACACAATCAGAAACAGGTCTGGTTAGTCACACAATAGAAACCGTCATGTGACCGACTTCTTTTGGCAGCATGCCATGTTGGGGGTGATCAATTAAAAAATTGGAAAAACAGGTGATCAATGAATAAGTTACTTCTCTCACCTTTTGTTGGTCAGTGATCACTAAAAAGTCTGGATTTTCTCAAAACAAGCATGAATGTTGCCGGGCACAAACTAAGGGACAATTTTGCAAAAACTGGCATTGCAAATTGAGCCCCTCACTATAAACCTGTTCGGAGTTAACAAAAAACAAAAAAAATGTTTTTCTAGACATAATAAAGAGTAAATGCTCCATTGGATTTGGAACCAGCCAGCCACCCAGACCAACTTGAAAACTGAAGAAACCTATTGTGTGTTTTGATGACAGTTTTGGTTGATGGTTTCTAATTAGTACATGTCAAAAACATTATTTAATGCATACATCATATCCCAAGGCATTAGTGATATGAAACTTTTGTGGCAATTCTTTTTTATGAAAGAAGAAAATCTGACGAGAAAATAGCTCAGTGGTTAGAGAATTGGAATGCAATCAAAAAAACTTTAATGTTAAAACTACTAGAGTACAGTCATACATCATTTCTGATGACACAGGTACACTAGTAATAATAATAATAATAATGGTGGTGGCAGTAAGAATATTCCTTTTACAGGCCTTGTTATCTATTAGTAAAATCAAGCCTTCAAAAATAAAATAGGCAAAATTATCTTCTGTTTTAACATATCTTTTATATGTATAGAATAGAATTTGATTTTTGTCCAATTCTGATAGAGTGCATTGTTCCATTTATCAAGCATTTTTACCTTCAAAACTCTTAAGTGATCATTTGGGCTATAGGAAAGGTAATTCTAATATTAAGGACAATCAGCCTTTAAAACAGGGGGGGGGGGATTACACCCCTTTATTTTATAATGTTACTGAATTGTATTCAGATTATACGTGGGATTTATATGCCTATGAGTATTTCTTTGCAGAGATATGGTGAAAATACATTTATAGCTAATAAAAACCATATATTTTCTTGACAAAAGCAAATAAATTTTCCAATTAAAAAATACTACTAAAAAATACTACAATTTGATTTTAGCCAGAGAGATATAAAGCAAAAAAATAAAGATACAGTAAAACCTCCATTTTAATAGACTAGGTGGCAGGGGCGTTAAATCTGAATGTAGCAATTTTTCACCATTTTTTCTTTATGCAAAAAAAAAGCTTTAATACAATACCAATATAAAGCCACGGAGGCAGCTAAAAAAGAAAATGGATAGAACACACTACCAGTCCTCTTTTGAACATTACTAAAGCAATTGTACTCCTTCAGTATCCCTGAATGAGATAGAAAATGAGGGACAACAGTCACTGAGTAAACAATAGGACAAGTCAGATGAAGAGACACTTTGTACTGTTGTCTTTGTCTTTCTTTTTCTTATTTTAATTCAGGAATCACATTGTACAATTTGATGTGTTCTTGCTCATGATTGATCTCTTTTATGGTGTTTACAAGTTTAATATAAATAGTAAAGAAAAAAACCAACATCTTTTGGCAGCATGCCATGTTGGAGGTAATCAGTTAGAAAAATTGGAAAGGGTGTGATCAATGAATAAGTTACTTCTCTTGATTTGTGTTGGTAGTGATCACTAAAAAGTCAGAATTTTCAAATAACAAGCAGACAAACTAATGGATCAATTTAGCATAAGCTTAAATTGCAAACTGAACCCCCCTCTAAAAAAGTATTTAGGAGTATTTATTGTTATTGTTATTGTTATTGTTATTGTTGTTGTTGTTGTTGTTGTTGTTGTTGTTATGATGATGATGATGATGATGATGATAATAATAATAATGATGATGTGCTGGTGGTGATGGTGGTGGAGGAGGAGGAGGATGTTGTTGTTGTTGTTGTGGAGGATGAGGAGGAATGATGATGATGATGATGATGATGAGTTTAAATTGTCAGCCTACTAGCTCCATAGGTGCAGCCTGTACACGTGATATATACATACACAGCAGCCAGCTAGCCGGACCAACTAAAAAACTGAAGAAACCTATGTTGACAGTTTTGGTGACAGTTTTTGTTGACGGTTTTTAATTAATGATGTTGATGGTAGGGGCAAAAATATTGTTGGTCAACTCATACATTTTACTACAGAATTATACTTCTCCCTTTAATATAGTAATAGGAGCTTGAGAAATTTCATACAATATATTCACTTCAGTCTTTTCCCACCAATGATTAAAACAAAACATAACTAGCATTCCAAGGGAAATTATGAACCACCTCCACACATATATGCTGTGTTGGGGGTGATCAATTAAAAAGTTGGGCTGAGATCACTAAAAAAGGTCTGAAATTTCAAAAAACAAACAGGCACAAACTAGTGACCAATTTAACATAATTGAACCCCCCTCTAAAAACCTATTTTTTTTTTGGGGGGGGGGGGTTAAAAAAACAAAAAACATTTTCCCTACTCATTGGGGGGAGCGTGTGTGTGTGCAAAATTTCAAGTTTCTACTATGAACGGTTAGGGCTGGGCGAAGTCCAGATACATAGATAGATAGATATAAATGTCATAACACATGAATAACCTAAACCCAGCAATAGACCAGTGTTGTGTGTAGTGGTAATTAATTAAGGACAATGCTATTGATTAAAAATATTCTGCACTTCAAAAATGAATTTAAGCCTTCTTTTTTCTTCTTCTAAAAGAAGACAATGACAAAGATAGTTGGCCTATCTTGCCCTTTCAGCCAGTTTTATCTCTAGATATTCAAGAAAGCACCAAACTATCTTTCATATCTGTTTTAGCTGAGGCCCAGGATTGATCAGGTCAAGAGACCAATGCCAAGTTATTGATATCACATTTCTCCTTAGAATTTACCAAGAAGACAATGTCATTGAGATTTAACCCTTTCAAGCCAGATATTTTGGGCTATTTTACTATACATTGTAAGCCCATTTGATGACAAAGGTGACACAAATCCCATGCCCCCACTAAAGAAATATATTTGACTTAGGCAGCAAACCAACTTTAAAAAAGAAACAAAAACATTCCAGTAGTCAATGAACAAAACTTTTTTTTATTAATTTGAGCTTTTCCCCTCAGAAGCTCAGATACAGAAGGTTTAGGGGCTTACGGGTTGAAAGGGTTAAAGTTCAGTTGGTCCATCAAATAATTAAACTGAAAAATCTGTGTGATCTAAAAACATTAAAGAACCAGAACTGCTAGTTATCGCTGACATAGCAAGGGAGCTTGACATTTTTATGACCTATTCCCGAGATCGAGGCTTTTGACATAATGTGGCTCGTGCATAATCAATTTCATTTGATGATAATCAATAATTGAAAAAAATATCTTTTTTTAAATACCTTACAAATTTCAGTGAATTCACGTGAATATTTTTTAAATTATCAAAGAATTGAATTGATTTTAAAAACCATTTAAAAAATCCTTTTTTTAATATTCATTTTAATCCAAATACCTGAAATGTTTTTATATAATAAATTCATTTTATTGTAAATACTAAATCTACAATAGATTTTTTTCTCATGAACCGTAAATGTACAATATATTTTAAGAAAAAAAACCTAAAAAGTTGTTAAAAAAAAAGAATAATGTGTTACAACACTTCATCCAATAATAATAATAAAGATTGAAAATATAAAAAATATGGTGCTGAGAGTTGGTTATAGGAAGTGAGTTTAAAAGTGTGTATCAGCTTCTGCTAATCCATGAAATCTTTGTGGCTGATTGGTAAAAGCAGCTAGGTGTAAAGTAGAGTCCCTCTGGCAGTAAGGGTGTGAGTTTGATTCTTACCAAGGGCTTATACTTTATTATCCGACAGTGCTGTTATTCGTTGCCATAGAAACAATTGCCCGAATTGAAAGTTGTATAAAAACAACTAAAGTCAAAAGTAAAAAGTAGTCAAATTTAATAAATAAAAAAAATAATGTGTTACAATACTTCATTCAATAATGAAGATTGAAAGATAAACTTATTATAAAAAACAACATTTCAGGTATTTGGATTAACATAAATATTAAACAAAGGATTTTAATATTTAAAAAAAAAATTGATTCAATTCTTTGATAATCTTTAAAAATATTAATGTGAATTCATGAAATGTTTTTATATATTAAATTCATTATTGTAAATACTGAATCTACAACCCTCATTGGACTAGTTTCAAAGGATGACTCAGTATTGCAAGTTGTCTGCCTTTGTTTTTCGAAATTTTGAGCTTTCAGGGTATTGAACCTTTCAGCATTCTGATCATTTAACATTCAGTTTTATGGCATTCCGGCTGGGGTGTTTAGGGATTATTATAGTCATTATTCTCAAGTAAATGCTGGCACTTTTTATTAATAAAATATTGTTGAGAAATAATATCATGCAATACTAGTACTTCTAAAACACCTCCTATATGTTCTTAATAAGCTTACTTTCATCTGATACAAAGTCACAAGTGTGGGGAACCTACAGAATATTTGTTAACCCTAGCGCTACAAAAAAACCACTATATTGAACAATATCCATTAATAAATAATATATTGCATCAATGATATTGTCACTTTAGTGATAACAGCATTGCACAGTATTTTTAACTTGATCACATAAGATCAATAACATTGTTTTCATATAAGAGAAACCTGTATTGCATAATATTGCATCAATAATATTGATTGTGTAAGAACATACATTGTCAATAAAATAAAATTTAAAAAATACAAACATAATTTTTCTGCTTTGATTTCAGAGCTTGTGGAGTTATTTCTGTTCTGAGACAATCTGACATAGCTCATACTTTGATTCTCACAAATTCATAATTCACAAGGAAATGTTCCTTTTGATTCCAGGAGAATATTGATTCGCAGAGTGCCAAATTGATTGAGAAGATCTCAGTGAAACATCAAAGCTAATTAGATCATAACTCCATCAAGAAGATGACTTCACACCAATCTATGTGTCAAGAGCATACTGATAAGTTCAAAATATATAACAATAATAGCAAGATAACCCTGACTTGCCCAGGAGAAAAGCAAAATTACTTTTAAACAATCATGTCTATGTACAGTGTAGTGAACTGAAACAAAAGATTAAAAATCAATCATTGTAAATCAGAAAATAGCTGTTATATCAAAAGATAATTCCAGCATAAGTGATTGGAACTGATTTTGCACCAAGAATAACTCATCACAATTAAGAAAATGTTAGGTTTTATATTTGTTCTGTTAAGGCTTATGCAGTAGTGCAGTGCTAAAAAAGAAGTGAGGGAACACAGGGCTGCCTACTCTTGGGGAAGGAGGTGCTTTAAGCCTGTCACCTCAAAAACATTTTTTTTAAATTTAAACAATTTCACAGACATTTTTATGCCATATTGAATGAGTATTTAGACATATAGTGGCTAATTTTTATTATCAATGAATTGTTTAAATAGAGAATTTTAGTAGTACTGGGATCTACCATAAGATCGCCCAACCGATAGATCACCCATGGGCGGTTATTTTAGGTGGACATTTATTTGTGGGTTAAGTGCACTATTTTAGTGCCCTTTAGTATAAAAAACTGTCATTTCGTTGTATAAACAAAAAGTTGCTTCAAAGGAATTAATTCGCTCGATACTTCTTCACTATTGCTGAATGAGTTTGAAAAGAAACAACTTATATTATTCAATTCTTACAAAAATTAAATTATTTTTTGTGTTTGCAGGTACTAAATACAGTCTATATAATATATAGACTGTGTTTGGCTTTCGTAGCAACTTAAAAAGAAAACACCTTCCAAATAAATACCAAATATGATTAAAACGAGTTGCCGATTGATAGTGAAATGAATATAAACACGCGAGTCGCCAAATTTATTTAATGGTTTTTCCATTTTACTACCCTGGGCAATCTTACGGTATATAGATAGTGAGGAATGCCATTCTCCCTCCTCCCCAAAAGTAAGGGGACCCGGTTCCTACGTGTTCCTATGGCACTACGCCATTGGGCTCAATGGATGACACTTACCTGTACCAACAGACAGCAGCTACAATGATGCCCACCAATCCAGCAACACTGCAGCCAGCCACAATTGCTGTAAAAAGAATGGAAATTTATTAAGTCAAATTATGAGAGATTTTTTTTTAAATTTTAAAAAGAGATTTGATACAATTACAGAGGGCTGAGAAGAGAGACTGTGTATAGTCCAAACTTGAAGTTCATCTGCAAAAAATCCAATATTGTTTAATTGGAAAAGTCCAATGTTTGAAATCAACAAAATTGGTATGGACAGAGAAACGAACAGAAAAAATCATGCTGTTCATTATATAGGTAGATTAGAGGTGCAGTCGTATGTTGCTGTTGTTTTGTTTTTTTAGAAGTAAGAAGATTAATATGCTGGAGAAATAGAAAATAGGGGGAAAACAAGCCTTCCCATTTCATTTTACAATTATTAAAGTCTATCACCAATTCCCAAGACACAAAGACTTGCCCTTCATAGGCATCCACTGCCACAATTCCAGGGGTGGGGGGTGGGGGAAATATATATTCAGAATATATCTGTTACCAGCGAAGAATAATACCATCTTTTTATATGGGTACATTATCCTTTATTGAGGGCATTTTTCCCCCCCAACAGAAGCCCATATTGCTATTTGAAAGAGTATCGATCAAGAAAAAGATTTTAAAAGTCCATAATTGACAAGGATATAAACAAAAAGGAAAAAAGGTCTGGTTAGCCAACAATAGAAACCGTCATGTGATCAATGTCTTTTGGCAACATGCCGTGTTGGGGGTGATCAATGAATAAGTTACTTCTCTCACCTTTTGTCGGGAAGTGATCACAAAAAACAAGCATGATGCTGCTGGACACAAACTAGGGGATCAATTTAGCATAAACTTACATTGCAAATTGGACGCCCCCACTACAAACCTATTTAGGGGGGAAATTTTGAAAAAACAAAAGAAAACATTTTTTCTAGACACAATAGACATTGGTCACATGACGGTTTCTATTGCGTGACTAAACATACCTGTTTCTTATGGTTTTCAAGAATATGAAAAAGCATCTATGTTTTCTAAAGGTTAACACATTCAGTATATAACAAAGTGATGCATCTCATAGTAAGAATTGACCTTTCCTTCTACAATTGGCAAGATTGTGGCTCCTGTTAACTTCCCTCTGACATGCATAGATATCATAAATTAACAGGTATCAGGATTAGCAAATCCATGTATAGCCACACCCTCACACACACAATGGGAAATAAAATGGATTCCAATCCAATCTGTAGCAAATATGCATAAATAATTTGTTGTATACTGTTAGAAAAAATATAGTTATTATTAAAGAAATACAAATTGGAAATATTTAGCATCATGACATAAAGAATGAATGAATTAGTATTGTTCTTCAATTATTATTTATTTTTTATTAGATGAATTATTGTAAACTATTACAATAACAAATAGATAATAAAATAATTGCTGTACTGATGGTGCAGAGATTGTTATGATTTTTTATAACTACTTTTACCTTCATCTTAATTTTTTAATTGCTTTTTTATCACAAGTAAAAGAATTAAGATGAAGGTAAAAAGTAGTCATAAAAATTCATAATAATGGTTTATAATACTTCATCTAATAAAAATAAATTAAAAATGTATGGTACAGAGATATTGGGGTACAGAGTAGGTTTAAAGGTTGGATTTTGACTTCTGCCAGCCAGTGAAGCTCTCATGGCTGAGTTGGTAAAGCAGCAGGTGCATTAAACCCGGCTTCCCTCTGGCAAGAGGAATGCGAGTTTGTGTCTCACCAAGAGCTTATTCTTTATTTCCAATCTGCGCTGTTTACTCACTGCCATAGATTGATGGCCTGGGTTAAGTTGTGATAAAAAACAATGGAAAAATTAAGATGAAGGTAAATAGTAGACAAAACTTTATAATAATAGTAATAATAATATAATTCTTCTATTGTGAATTTTGTTGCTATAAAGGTCACTACCAAAGATTTCCCATAAGGATAAATATATTTCATATAAGAATTAAACAAGGTGGAAATAACACTTATTCTTTTATAGTTAAAATGTTTGCGAAATACTTTAAGAAGATATCTGAGAGCTTTATAATTTATCTTCAGAGGTGAAGCTGAGGGGTGGGGGCTATTTGAAAATGCCCCCTATGGAGGGGAGCCACCAAAAGCTATACAAATTACAGTTCACATACTGCATTTCTACTGACATTATACTATAACATGGATATATTTGTACATACATGAATTGCATAAATAATACTTCAGCCTTTGGGGTTATTTTTCACCAATCAAGTGATAATGCATGTTTATCTATTGCAATTTTTCCTTTTTCATTAATCTCACTAAATGTTAGAGGGAGCCCCCCTCAATGAGCCAAGACCCCTGGGCCCTCAAATCTCTAGCTATCTCTAGTTACGCCACTGTCTATCTTCATATGATTTTTAACAACTTTGAAAATTTTATTAGGTCCCATCCATTTTGTCAATGATAATGACACAAAGAGGATTATCGGAAAAGATGACTGACTTTTCTTTATCAAAGGTGTTCAGATAGTATGACAGTCACATAAAGCAAACAGTGTTGTAGGTCCTTGGATTCATCTGAATTAATTTTATAGACAGGGTAAAAAGCACAACCATCTAAGCAACTACCTAACCTAATTTTTTAAAGCTGAAATTGGTTCTATAGGTCATGAGGATCAATTTAAGCCCAGACAACAATTCTAATAATTACCAGAAGTCACATGATTGATGACGTCATCAAAAAGGCCTAAATTTTCATTAAAATGTTGATATATTTGGACATATAGGTCACAATCAGATATCAACATTTTAAAGAAACTTTAGGCCCATTTGATGAGGTCATCAATCTTGTGACTTCTGGTAATTTTTAGAATTGTTGTCTGGGCTTAAATTGATCCTCATGACCTATTTCAGCTTTAAAAAATTAGGTTAGGCAACCTGGATGAGCTTTTTACCCTGTCTATTAAACAGTGAAAGAGAATACAGATCCGTTCCCAAATCTGTCTTCAAGTCGAATTTGTAGGTAAGTCAGAACAGGTAAATACATTTCTTATTTAGCATCAGTTAGTCAAATGTTTGTCTCAGTATATATAGTATAAATACTACTTGGAACAAATTCTTCATCACAATCAACTTCACTTGCTGCACACACAGCTTTTAAATCATTGGAAAGGATTCAAGACTTTTCTTGCACTAATGTAAGACTTTTACATACTCCATTATTCACACTTTATCCTTCAAAATTGTTCCGATCATTGACAGACTGTAGCCTAACACTTTTCCAGTGACTGATGGTTTTTCCAATTGCTTTATTATTTTCCACTTTATTTTTTTTAATCGTGATTGTTTTCCTTTTCTTTAATGCATCACCAGCACTTGCATTGGATTTATGCTTTGAAGGCATAGTTACACATAGTTACACATAGTTACACATAGTTACACATGTAAATAAGAGATTTACTCTATATAAAATAGGATAAGTAACATCGCATTACTCGAGCCTAACTCTCAAAAATCAATTAATCAGATTTGGTTATTCTGCACCTTAAGGCACTTCATGGTTCCAAAGGGTTCACATTACGCCTTTTAAACATGTTTTCTCCATAAACTTTTTCACAATTTTGATCAAAAACTTACTGCATCCTCTCAGCATATGGAATTCAAAACAAAACTAAAAAAAACTTTAAACATGCTTGGTTTCTAAGTATTAGATATTGCAATTCGTAATTGATGTGATTAATTAATTAGTTTACAGATAATTTAATCATAAACGATGTGTTTGGGGGTTAATGAATGGCCTTCAATGATGCTCAGGTTCAGGTGAAAGATTTTCTTTATTTTCTTCAGAACTCAAATCTAGTTTCCTCTTAACTAAAGCTAATCAAGGTCACTGATCTAATGAGCTTGCTGAAAAAGAACTAATTAATAGAGCAAAATATTATTTGGATAATGAGAAAAAATATACTTTAAAAATGAGTACTACTACTACTACTACTAC
>VCCN01005793.1:1549845-1560095 GCA_006491835.1 Architeuthis dux
AGTAGTAGTAGTAGTAGTAGTAGTAGTAGTAGTAGTAAACTTTATATCGTAACAATATTTTGAATTTTATGCATGTATAAATGGATAGTAAAACTCGGACTTAATATTTATGTATCTACCAATTTACTTATATGATATGCCACTTGAATGTCTGTTTTTTTGTCTGTAACATTTGTCAAGGGTGATAACTATTTAATGCTAATTATAGAGTAATCTCGCTTATTTTTTTATTTTTTTGCAAATGCGTAAAAAAAATTTTTACAAAGTAAAAGTTTAAGTACAATGCAAGTACAAAGTTATTCAAATACTGCAGTCATGGGGAAACTAGTACTTACAATAAAAGTTGGTAACAGCTGTAGCAAAATTATTATAAGGAAGAATGTACATTATTATCGATACCTAAGAGAGCAAGAGAGAGAAAGGGGTTGCTGTAATCTGTGGCAGAGGGAGTAGGTATCAAAGAGAGAATAACAATTTATAGATTTTTAGAGAAGATTTATTGACCTTTCAATGCCACAGATCAGTGGTCAGATCTGTGGGTCAATGGGTTCATTAGCACTGACAAAAGGAATGTTAGGCTTGGATAATTTCCCCAGGAACTGTCTTCTCACTTTTCATTATCGAAAGAACAAGTTATTTTTCAATTTCAGGAAATACAATTTAAAAAGAGACAGAAATGGAAAATTTAGGACACATCTCTTTGGCGTGTTGGTCAGAATGAGTTTGTCCCTGCTGCTACAACTGTGTAGTATTGTCAGGCAGTGTGTGGGGGCTGGGTGGTGTCTTGAATTCTTTAGCACTGTTCGGTTGGTATTCCGTTGTTTTATGGCCTTGGGACTTTACTACAAAGATGACAAATGTTTATTAAGTTTATGTTTTATAGACTCCTAAACTATTGGACCCTATGGGATGTGTACATGGGCAACTTGACCCCAGGATGAACATAGGATAGGTGATGCTGACCTCTGAAAGTCAATGAACTTCAATTTAGGGTCCAACATAATGATGAAAGGAAAAGACAATGTGGAAACTCAAAAATAATTTGTAAAAATTATTCATTACCTAACATGTTTCGACTGAGAAAATTAGCCTTTTTCAAAGGTATCTGGAGAGAAAACAGTGAGTCCTACTTCATCCGAGAAACGATTTTTTTTAAAAAACCTACCAACGCAGAATCCAAACACAAACCCTCGGATGAAGAAAGGTTTGTCGGTAGGACATGGCAAAGATCAGCACAATCAAGGTCGTCATGGAAAGAGATGGGAAAGGCCTTTGTCTAGCAGTGGACTTACAATGGCTGATGATGATGGTATCTATTCACACTCACAAAAACATAGCTAATGCCAGATTTTATTTCAGTCTAAATACTGTACTCTGTACTACTAATTGCTACCCAACAAGAAGGGCATATTATGATTATTTTCAACACATCATGCATTAATTTGGACACAATATCTTTTTGAGCTTTCACTTCATAATGGTAAGTAGGGAAGAGTGGAAAGAAGATTGTATATGGAAAAAGACATGAAAAAATGATGTTACTTTATTGGCTCAGTTTTATTTTAGTTCAAAACTTGAAACCTGGAATTCCCAAACTAATTCCTAGCAGCTGCACCATGTTGTATATATTAAGGTGTTCGGAAAGTAAATACGTATTTTCGTGTTCGGAAAGTAATTATATATTTCACTGCTATAATGAAAACTGAAGCAGTAATGCTTCTTCTAAAAATAAGATGCTGAACCTGTTTTACGTTGTCTAATACTAATTTTTCATACAAGAAGGACACAATATTCTTTCCAAGGCTTTGATGCAAGAAAGTAACTCTGGATAATGTTCTAGTTTTGTTTATTTAAACTGACTGTTGATCGTGTTCATCTGTTGTCACAAAAATATTGCTTTCATTAGAGTTGAATAGAAAGAAGAATGATTGTCATGTGGATGAAAATAGAAACTAGCATTCCAAGGGAAATTATGAATTACCAACACCCCTATATGCATCTTTTTACCTCGTAAATTAAGCAGTGGTGGTACTAAAATGCTACCAGTATAGTTTGAACCATAAATTCAGGATTTAAAAAAACAAAACAAGCATGAATGCGGCCAGACACAAACTAAAGGATCAATTTAGGATAAACTTATATTAAAAATTAAACCCCCCACTAAAAACCTATTTTGGGGGGGAATTTTCAAAAAACATTTTCCCTACTCATTGAAGGGAGTATGTGTGCAAGATTTCAAGTTTCTACTATGAACAGTTAGGGCTGGATACATAGATAGATACATAGATACAGATAAATGTCAGAACACATGAATAACCAATGTTGTTATGTTATGTTATGTTATTTTGTGGGTCATTTAGTGCTGGATTCAGTAGGGAGGAGGGGAGGGGGAACACCGTGACTAGAGACTTGAGGGGGGAGAATCCCAAATCTCTGTCACTGAGACAAATGCCATGAGGACCAGGATAAAGGGGGGGGGGTCCCAAAAGCTTCTCAGGACGAATCCTGAGCATGCTAATGGTGATCGCCCCCCAACCAGCTGGCCAAGATATCCAGTGCAACTTCTCCCAGGACAATACCCGAGCATGCCACAAGGACCCCCGAAGGGCCGCGTTTCTCTGAACTTCGAGGCCATGGCGGTTTCGAAAAACAGGTACTACACTTTGATCTTAGCCAAAAGGCTGCAAAGCAAAACAGTGTTGTTTGGTAGCAGTGATTAATATTCCTATCAATGATTTTTGAACATATCCTATATTTTGATGCTTAAGAAGAAAGAAAGAAATGTTTAAATAGAATATTGGTTTATTCAGGATCCAGCAGGGGCTACCGTGCACCCACCCACCCATGATTCTACATTTAGAGTACAAAAATGTTCCTTAGGATGTCCTCTTTCAGAAAAAAGATGTTCCCAAGAAAAAAGTTGGGAAGAACTACTTCATTTGCATAAAACAAAATGGTCGACAGCATACACCAAAAAAACAGAATTTCATATCTCGTCTCCCAGTTGACATATCTGAGTACTTTAAAAGGCTAAATCATGGGTTTTAGACATGAGGAATTCAAATATCCACTTTATTTTACCCTAAAAAAATAGGATTTTACAAGGAAGTGTCAAGTATACTTTATAGACAAGATTTAGTTCATGAAGGAGATATATACATATTTCTTGGGAACATCTTTTTTCTGAAAGAGAACATCCTAAGGAACATTTTGGTACTCTAAATGTAGAATCATGGGGGCGTGCACAGTAGCCCCTGCTGGCCCCCGGACTAATGTAATTACTGTCCAAACACAAAAATATGTAATTACTTTCCAAACACCCTAATACATAGTCTGAATGAGCAGCACTTGTGGAATCTAGTAACCAATGTTGCATTACTTGGAGGTACACAAGGAGATGCACATCAGTTACTGCATTGAATTATTCAGTAATCAATTACTGCATAATATGCACACCAAAGATAGGAATGTTTCAAGAACGGGTCTCAATAGAAACCGTCTTGTGATCAATGCCTTTTGGCAGCATGCAGTGTTGATGGTGATCACTAAAAAAAGTCTGAATTTTCAAAAAACAAGTGTGAATGCTGCCAGACACAAACTAAGGGACCCATTTAGCATAAACTTTACACTGCAAATTGAACCCCCAACTAAAACCCTATATAGGGGGGAGGGGTTTTAAAATAAAAATTTTTCTAGATATAATAAGGAGTAAACGTTTAAATTTGTAGCCCTCTAGCTCCATTGGTGCCGCCTGTACGCATGATAGCCAGACAGACAGTCAGCCACAGCTTAAGAACTGAAGAAACCTACCTTGATGTTGATAATTTTGGTTGATGGTTTCTAATACATAGGAAATGGGGTAGAAAGAATAGATAAGAAACCGGGTATATGAAGAGAACAGATGATTGATATTAGGAATGACTTTGGTCATCTTTAAATCTGGGTTATTATTCTCCAGAATTTTGAGTGAACAGCCATGTGCTATAAGTAAAAGCAGCAAACACTAAGGTTTTATCCCTCAAGTCATACGACTTTCACTCAATCCTTCTGATGAGACTTCTATGTAAATCATTCACCATCCTCCCAAATATCTTTAGAAATGCATAGATGCTACCATTAAATATGAATGTGCTGCTACAAGCAAGAATCTCTACATGCAGACAACTGCTCATATATAGCTAATAACAACTGGACTTCATAACTCAATACAAGGGTAAACCATTAATATAAACTGACCACTGAGGCTTTTATTGGAAATTACTTCAGGCAGCAAATCACATCAACTTGTCTTGCTTTACAAGTACTTATTCAAAATTTATACTCCTACTGATAACATCATGCAGCACAGTTTTTGTTCCTGGATAGTGAATGTTATTTTCTAATTGCTTATGTATAAAAAGTATAGAAAATGGCTATTATTTCCTTCAGACTTTGCTTTTGTGACCAGGACAGTGATATTCAAATATAATTGTCATTCTTACTTTATGTGATTAAAAATGTGCAAATTCGCCCGTTGTCCATTTGGAAATAAGTAGATTTCAAATGATCACTGTCCAGGTCACAAAAGCAAAGTTAGAATGGAATAATTGACATTTTCTATACTTTTTAGACATAATCAATTAGAAAATAACATTTATTTCACAGGAACAAATAAAAGTAAGAAATACGTTGCACAGTATAATTTCTCTGAATATCATAGAATTATGTAAACAATCTGGTGAAGATTTTCAGATGTCCCAGTAGTAGATAAAATAATTCTCACCAGTCGTATTAACATCATATACTCAACACTGTACAAGTAGAGACACAAAGGAACACATTACAGTTGGCCTTCATACTAAGTCTTCAACATGACTATACCCAAAATACCAAGTGATAATGATGATGAAAAGGAATGAACATATGTTATTGATTTTAGTAAATAGCTAGGGAGTTAAACTACTAATATAGATAATTAAATTTAGATCAAACAAGTAGCTTCAGACAAGATTTGAACTTGTATTTTATTACCATGGGAGTTTGTTATTTCATGTATTGATACCTCTACCATTTGGGCCACAAAAGCTGCCAACATATAAATTCATACAACTACTGTTGCAAAAACAGCAGCAGTGCCTCCAACAAAGCCTTCATCAGATGATGACACTGTGGTCAGCCATGGTTTCAGGGCCAATGCATCATTACCACTAACCCAGGGTGCCCCAGCGGTACCTCACGATACCACCAGGCTTTGTTGGTTCTCTGTCACAGTGTGGGAGTGCCAGATCTATGCAGTTGCAGCCTGATCTTGGAGCCTCTTGATATACTTAACTTTCTTTGTTGATGATAATCCAAGTCTAGTCAGGGATATCAAGGCCAAATTGGCAACAAAACCTTGACATCTGACTTCAATAGAAAATATATTGGTTGTCCAGCCATTTCTCAAACATTGTTCACACAGATCTTCATACTTTTCAAGCTTACCTTGATGTGCCCAGTCAATATTTTTCTTTACCCTCTGTATTCCTCTAACAGCTTTCTTGTATTTAATCCGCATCACTCATGACTGACTATTGTTAGTAGTAATATAAGATAAAGTATAATATAAATTTGGGTTACAGTACTTTCGTCTACATTACTTTAGCAAATATCAGTATTGTCTAAATCACTTTGGTCTAAAATAGCTTTTGTACCAACAATATCTCGAAAGGTTTTCAATGAATTTCAATGACATTTTGTCGACTGGTGTGCCATTGGCTAAGGAATAATTGGTGACATTTTGGGGTTTTTCGAAGGATTTTATTTTTCATTGAAAGGAAAGGATTTTCAGGTTCCATCCCAAAATTTAATTAGAAAATATCTCTTAATTGAAAAAAATGCCTGGATCCACCCCAAAATGTCATCAATTCTTCCTTAGGCCAACCATTCGACAAAATGTCATTGAAATTTATTGAGAACCTTTGGAGATATTGTGGGGACAAACATGACTTTAGACCAAAGTGATTTAGACAAAACTGATATTTTCTAAAGTGATGTAGATGAAAGTGCTGTACCCCTATAAATTTATACAATTATCGGCCCTGTGGTGTTGACTTCTGGATGATACTGAACTAGCAACTTAGAGTTGCTAGCAGCTTTTTAACAGTACAGATTACCAAGCAGGAATATAGTGATTTTGGTTTCTAAATTGTCCTCAACAAAACTATGCTAATACTAATAAATGAAAATCACATAATCTCTCAACCCGTACAAGTTTGTGGTGAATGAAGATGTATTCTCTAATTGTTGTAGAACACTGTGCAATGTTTTTGTTTCTGGGTAGTGAGCATTATTTTCTAATTGCTTATGTGTAAAAAGTAGAGAAAATGGCTAATATTCCCTTCAAACTTTGCATTTCTGACCAGGATATTGATATGTACCATATATTTTTGAATATAAGACAAGGTCTTTTTACTAAAAAATGGCCCCAAATCAGCAGTTCAACGTATGAAATGCTATGTAGGTAGTATACAGTTCATATAGTGTAATATCCATTTAAAATCATTTTTTGGGGTAGATTCACCATTTTTGATGAGAATTTCACTTTTACAACCTGAAAACAATGATCAATATGTTGAAGATGAAATAAATTCATGTTTCGGTGACAGCTGACCAAATGCCATAAATGATGTATTCATAAGGAGGGGATATCTCTCATGACGATCTTATGGCAAAATAATGGACTCAAATTCAGCCAATGTCCAATTGGAAATAAGTGATTTCAAATTATCATTGTCCTGATCACAGAAACAAAGTTTGAAGGGAATAATTGACATTTTCTGTACTTTTTAGACAATCAATTAGAAAATAATACTTATTACCCAAGAACAAAAAAAAAGTAAAAATATATTCTACAGTGTTATAACTGTCTTTGCTTTTCTTCATAGAAAGTCATTTATTCTTGCAGGCAACCGGAACCTCAATCATACACAAACTATGTCATGAATATTTTTAAAAAATATTTTTCTTTGTAAATATGGATTAATACAGGCTTGTATCACACCAATCAATTCTGTTCCTCAAATTTGGTCTTCCATATTATATGAAAGGGCTAGTTTACTCATGCTGTCAAAAAATGACAGCAGTATTTGTATAATTTTGCAATTGCACATTACATAAAAAAAACAAGCATTCCAAAGGAAATTATATATCACTGCACCCATATATGCTGTATTGGGGGTGATCAATTAAAACGTTGGAAAAAGTTACTTGTCTCGCCTTATGTTTAAATTTTTTCAAAACAAGCATGAACATTGCTGAACACAAACTAAGGAACCAATTTTGTATAAACTTACATTTTAAAATTGAACCCCCTTCTAAAAACTATTTAGGGGGGGAATTTTCAAAAAGCAAAAAAAACAACATTTTCCCTACTCATTGAGGGGGTGTATGTACAAAATTCCAAGTTAATACTATGAACAGTTAAGACTGGGTGAAGTCCAGATACATAGATATGTCAGAACACATGAATAACCTAAACCCAGCAATAAACCAGTGTTGTGGGTAGCAGTGATTAATATCAAAATCATGTTACTCTGCATTTTCTTTACACATTTGCAAAAAACAAAAAAAATTAAGGGACACTGCTTTATAATTAGCATTTAATATTCATCTTCCTTGACAAATCTTACAGACAAAAAGTATAGACATACACATGGCCTTTTATATTAGTAGATATTCTTTCACAGATGACCTTTCAACCTTGAGCCAATGACATCTGCTGAATTCTGCAGAAATTAATCTAATGGGTATGCACCAGTACTATAAAGTCAGAGATTTTCTCATTTAATATTAATGATAATCACCTATAGGTCACTAAAAATTGAACTACAGTTCTTGTGGTTAGATACATAGTTGGAAAATTAGACTATTCCCCAAAGCAACTAATTAAACTGTAGATTGTTCTATTTTTGCTGCAGGTGATGGCAGTGGGATAATGTCTCAACATTAATATTAGTTATAGCCAACAGCTGAACACTTATTCACCTGATAACCATGTAATCAACCAGGTAACAGTTGATAACTAAATAGAGTAAGCAAGTAGAAATACCTAAAATTTCAGAGAGTAATTATATTTACTTAGATATTGTTCTTGACAGCCAGCAACAAGCATCTTAGAAGCAGAGTTTAGCTAAAGTCCTGATAAGCAATCAGTTTCAATTGCATTTGTCTTGAACAGATGTTTCTCTTTACAGAACCAGAGATCAGAGACACAGTTCCAACATTGATAAACTAAGTTAGCATTTTCTTTATCTTATTGACTTCAGCTTCTTGTTCAGAAATAATTATATTTGTACCTCCCAAACAAACAGTAGACAAATTAGATAAAAATAGACTAAAATGGGCTTGTCAATTTGATTAAATCCAAATTTGTCCTGTTTATACAAGATGTAATAAAAACAGGAAGCCCGAAAATGTTTTTATGTCCTATATCACAAAGACACCAACAACCACTCACATGTACAATTCCATAACATTTAAGTGATAACCATGGGAGGCTGCTGAGAAGGGGGATGGGCAAACAGGGCATCTATCTCCCCCCTGGATCAGGCCTTCTCACCTATCGTGTAACAGGGTTGCCACTTTATTCCAATAAATCCTTTGACACCCCCCCTCCACCTAGAAAAGTGGCAGCAGCCACTCATGTTGATAACCTATGAACCTATTGTCTTTTAGATGACAAGCCTTATCTAGTCAATATTGGGATTCAAAGACAGGTTAGTCATCAACGAATGGTTTGGTACTCAGCCATGTACTTTATGTGAAAGTTTCTAATCCAATAAATGGAGAATTTTATTCTTTGAGATATTAATGTCCATACTTAAGTGAGCAGAGGGTCAAAGAATTCTGCTTTTAGATGAAGGCACAGATTGCCAGTCAAGATATGGCTCAGTTTCTTCTCTTTATTAGAAATGTTGACAAGAGCTTTGAAATTAGCAAATAACTTGTTGGCAAGCAGAGTATGATTGGTCACACAACCACAAACAGTGTCTCCAGGGAAGTGATCAAGTGTGTCAATGAGAAGTTGGCATATGATTTTACAAATTTAGTGGCCATTTGCACGGATGGTGCTCCTGCTATATGTGGAAAAATTATTAAGCAATTTCTCTTCTTCAAGAATTTATTGGGAGACAAATAATTACACATCATTGCATTATATATCAGTAGCTTTTGTGCAGCAAGATATCGAAATTTGAACATGCAATGTTGTCGGTAGATTCCATTGTGAATTACCTTCATTCGAGAGAATTGAAACATAGAACATTTAGAGCTTTTCTTGAAGAGGTATGTGCTGAGTATAATGAATTAGTGTACCATATAGAAGTGAAATAGTTCAGTCGAGGAAGAGTGCTACAAAGTATTATTGCTTTGAAAGAGGAAGTATCAAAATTCATAGAAAATGAGCCAAGAAAACTGTCAAGAGCTTGAGAGTGAGTCCTGGAATCATGATTCTTCTTTTGTGATATTACAATTCACCTGAATTATCACAATATTGAGATTCAAAGAAAAGACCAGCTTATATTTCAACAGCAACGATAGCAGCAGTGAAAGCTTTTAAAATGAAATTAAGACTTTAAGAGTCAGCTGTTGAAACGGAAAATGTGTCACTTTGCTGTGCACAGCATATCATCCAAAGCAAACATGCTGAGTTAGGAGAAAAATATGCCAAGCGAATTGACATAGAAAAATTACTTTTTCGAAAGAAAACATTAAGTTGAAGATCCGTTTTCTATGAATCCAGAAATGCTCCTATAATTGCAATTGGAGGGTGTCAAACTTCAAGATTTGTCCATTTACAAAACAAAGCACAGAGGCAAGACTTCTACAGAAGTCTGGACAGTGAAAAGTACCAAAAAAGACCATTTTCCTTCTTTATATTGTTCATTTTTCACAACGTTTCAGTCATGCACCCTCTGCCCTTCTTCAGGTGCTATTTGTGGGTATGACACCCAGTCAAAGGTACCAAAACAATGCCAAAAAATGGGAATATAAAATGTTTAAAAACGGATGTGATATGTCAGATAGAATGCAAGCATGCGTGCCAAGGAGTAATTCCACATACCAGAACAAAGAAGGCCGGATGGTACATGGCCAAAACGTTGTTAAACAATGAAGAAGATGACAAAAATAGTCGGGCTGTACCACATACAATGATTGCAATGAAAATGTTCAGTATTTTTGGTAGCATATATGGTAGATGTGATTAGACAATGTGGAAAAAGAAAGATTGA
>VCCN01005793.1:1560195-1577298 GCA_006491835.1 Architeuthis dux
CACAACAAAAAAATCATACTTCGCATAAATCTTTTAAAAAATATTTTATCCAGAAAACAATTTGGACAAGCTGTTCTAGAATGATCAGCGAGTAGAGTTCAAATTCTGGCTAATGCTGCTTGCATTTACTTTGCTTTAATTCCCTTGGGAAAGGCATGAATCCTTCTCTTCTTCCAGATATGAGTAAAATAACAGTGTAGACTGAGCTATCTAGCCTTGGTTGGCAACCAGTCTAAGAGAAGGACAATTTTGAATTCAAAACCAGTAGTGGAATCCACTCCTCCCCTGGCTATGGGTTAAAAATAGCAGAAAAATTGGGGATCAGGCTTGCAATCACACCCCATAAAAACCCCCTAGCTAAAAGATGATCGGCGAGCAAGCTGATGGATTGATTGGATTCAGAATTCTAGAATGTCCTACTGATAGGACCTGAATAAACATCTATTTGTCATGGAGAAGATACAATGGTAAATTAACTCTTAAATTCATAGACCGCTTGATACCGCTCCTGATTGACAGTAACTCTTCTGTTAATAGAATAAAGAATAATGAAACTTTTCTATAAATAGAATAAAAGAAAACTTTTAAAAATTACCTGTAGGTCAAAAGAGGTAACTTCAATCAGAACTTATTCTTCTTGATATTAACATTCACATTTTTATATGAATTTAACAGTTAAGGTGATCAAGCGAGAATTGAATATCTAATAGAAGATAAAGAAAGTAAAAATAAGTCTTTTCATTTGTTGATTGGCCTTTTTGTATTTTAAACTTTAATTGATAATTAAATAACAAGTGTGAGAAAAATAATCATTGAATGAAAATCAGATTTGTTTTTCTCATTTGATAATCACTTGATTTCTTTTAATGTATATGTCCATCTGTTCATGCATTATATATCAATAAATAAATGTCAATAATATAAACTAACAATGGGATAATCAAACAAATAGGTCTACCACTCAGATTTGCTACATTATCTCATACAGCAGCCAGTATAGAGATCAATTCATCCGCTGGGAGCAAGATTCTGAATCCTATCAAATCAGCTAATTATATTATATTGGCACTTGTGGAATCTAGTGAAACCAGTGTTGCATTTCCTGGAAGAACATAAGGAAATGCACATCAGTTACTGCATTGAATTATACAGCAATCGATTACTGCATAAATATGCGCACCAAAGACGGGAAGGTTTCAACAATAGACGAGAGGGAATGGGGTAGAAAAAATAGATAAGAAACCGGGTACATAAAGAGAACAGACGATTGATATTATGAATGACTTTGGTCGGCTTGAAAGCTGGATATTCTTCAAAATAAATGTAAATGCTCAACACTTCAGCTTACGGCCAAATCATGTCTGATACACCAGTTATAGTACGATTACTGAAGTTAAGCAACATCGAGTTTGGTCAGTACCTAGATGGGTGACCGCTTAGGAATACCAGGTACCATAAGCAAGAATGGTGAAGTGAGAGACACCACTTTGGGTGCTTGTCGCCTCTAAGTCTATTTCGCATATTGAAAGCCAAGACAAGAGAAACTTGTGATATTGGAAGCCCGGGCAGGGACAGCTGATGTCATAGTCAGCGTAAGGGCACTAGCTAACTCAGAACTTCAAATGTTTTTCTTATACATCAATAACTACAGGGGTCATGTAGCTTCTAACAATGTCTTTTAAATCTAAATTATTTATACGTGGAAAAATAGTCAAAAGATTAGCTTTTAGTAAGCTCAAAGAATTAAATTTCTTGGTTACATTTGCAGAGGTTTTAAAAATGCATACTACTGTGTTATTAGAAACTAGCTGAAAAGCTGCCCTACTGGTAGAATTTTCAGCTAGATGTCTACTTTATATGATTAAAGATAAAGATTTGGTTTAGCTTTGGAGTTATATAATGATAGACAGAAGGACAGACACATTTGGTGAATTATGGTAAGATTTTAGAAGTCTGAAAATATAGTGACTGCAGTGTACATTAGATGTGAAAGGCATTTTTAGAACTCATACTGAAGCTTCAACTGAAACCAACTATGTTTATACAAATCTAACCAGTTAAAGAACCCACCTTCTTTCCATACAATCTACAATATTTGCCTTTCCCACAGGCTTTGTACTCAGAATGTTAACAAAGCTTATCTTCACATAATCAATTGTTTCTGGCTTCCACCAACTTCAAAAGAAAATATATTGAATATTCCCACACACCCAACTTTACTTACACCCACTAACATTCTTGAAATATAAAGACAATGACTGTATCCACCCAGAAGCATTAATGCTCAGTGATTAGAGCAATGCTCTAGTGCCTCCAAATACTAAAGTTGCATTCTAGTCCTTAGGTTGGTGAAGCTCATTATTACAAGATGTAAACACTGGAAAAAAATTTTCTGTTAATGATTTAAAATCTCATACACAGAACAAATTCTTTAGGCAAATTCTCTGCTCAACATAAAAAGTTGAGATTATTACCATTACCAAAATTAAGCAGTCAGAGCCTTAAGTCTTCTACTTTACTAAAGATACCAAAATCAGTTCCATTGTCTAATAAGAAGAATAACCACATGATTAACTTTTTTAGTCTATCAGATTCACTTTTGACCAAGGAAACAAAGACTGATCTCTATCTTCATAGTGCAGTTCAAAATCCTATTTTAAAACTACATTTTCTGCATTATTTTCTTACTATAATTCAACAAATGTCTGACCATCTGTCTATCATTGCATAACTCCAAGACAGCTAGAGCTATGGCCACCAAATTGTATGTGGTTATTAATGGGATCCCGGAGCATGTTTTTAGCATATTAGTTTTTGAAAATTTCAAAACTTTTAAAAGTTTTAGCAAAAGGTTTGATTACAATGTAAGTATAATCCTAAACTGGACCCTTACTTTTTGTCCATCAGTTTAGCTAAGCCGAATCAATGGGAAAGATTTGCAGCTAGTTTTGTTTAATAAGAATAACTTTGAACCAAGGATTCAGCATCATGTCTTTCCTAATTTAAAAGTAAGAAGAAGAAAAAAAAATCTCAATAATTAACCTTTACTGAAAAATACACTTGGTAATGACTTATGGAGAAAAAAAATGGATTTTATACATCAGGAGAATATTTTTCACTTCTTTTCAGTAATCTAAAGAAGGATTTACACACAGCCTGGTGTAGGCATTTCTGAAAGGGTCTGATTCATCTTATCAAAAATCAGTTTGCCAAAGTTGGTTTTACCGAACCTTGATTGGTCACTTTTCAGAGTTCATTTTTTTCTTCATAAATCTTATACCCGATATATGTTATAAGTACTAAATCTTATTGTAAATAAATACCAGATTTACAATAGATGCTTTTGTTTTCATAAATTGTAAATATTAACATACCCCCCCCCTCACAGTAATTTTAGAAAGAAAAAGTTAACCAGTGTTTTGGGAAAATAATAAACTCCGGAAAAAAGTGACCAATCAAGGTTCAGTAAAACCGACTTCAGCAAGATGATTTTCGGTAAGATAAATGTCACCCTTTCTGAAATATTAACTGAATTTTCACAAATTTTGTGAAAATTGCTAGACCTGTGGTTCCTAATCAGAAGGGCACATCCCCCTAAGAGGGTATGAGAAATATTAAGACAGGGCACAAGGCCACAGAAAGAAAAAAAAGAATTTCTCTAATTATTTTGGGAATTTACAAGTGTTTGCATAATATCATGATGAACATATATCAAAATCTTTTTTTTCACATATTTACAGTACCAATTTCAAACTGATCATTTGGTTGAAGATGTGTGGAGGGTTGTTGAGGTAAGGTACAACTACTAAAGGTGGCGGGGGGGGCATTGTGGTAAAAAGGTTAAACACTACTGTGTAAGACTGTACTCTTTTTATAAAATGATGGACACTTGGAATTTAGTGATCAGAATATCATGAGCTTTTTACAATGATTTAAGATGGTAGCACCACCTGAAACCCTTCATATTCAAACCATGACTGCATAATAGAAAAATTATCCGTTGCGTAGAATTTTGATGCAATAAATTGATTTCTCTAGAATCAAAATCTTTCAGTCTACTTGGAGTTGCAATGCTTCTTCTCTAGTGAGAATATTGATTTAAAGTCAAATCATGGGAACAAATTGAAATTCAAATGGTCCACTTCATTGCATTAGTCAGATTGAGAGAAAAAGATAGAGAGAGAAAAAAAGCAATTGAACATTCCTCAAGTAATGGCTTCAAATTAGTATTCTGAAGAAAACCTCATTCTGAATCCAAATTGTAGATCTTGTCGTAAAAACTTTTTTCTTTTCTTTTAATGTTTGTACTTTTTATCTTCTCTATCTCAATTATATTGATCCCGCCACCAGATAATCCTGCAATCTTCCAGTGCAAATCCCTTCAGTCACTGGGTGAGTTTCTGACGGACATTAATCAGCCTCGTCTTTCTCTCCAAATGCAAGCAGAATAACCAGAGGGGAAATTAATTCATGAATTCAGAAAGAAAAGATATTCCCACAATTTGTCGACCTTCTTGAACATCTAACTTTACAAACAATCAAATAATTCTCTTATAAGACTGTCTGAGAAAAGACAAAAAGCAGTAATGTTTTATTTTGGTTCAATAAGGAAAATACTGAACAAATTTCCAATTACTAATGGAATAGCATTGTTTGTATTCATTTGAATTGTAAAATAATAGAAATTACTACTCCAAACATTATTCTTGAAATTCTTAAATTAGTCTATTTACATAAAAGTAAAATATTCATTTCAGTACAATTTCAGACATACAGGGGTTTTCAAAAAGGATGCAACCGTCTATAATTTGTGTCTTTAAAAAATCATTTTTAGATTTAAAATAGTTTAAATACAAGTTGTCAAAAAAATGTTTTTATTACATTGGAAAATGACATAGCTGACACAACACAAAGAAATGGATGCTCAAATGAGGCTAGTGTATGATACAATCATTTCAACTGCTAAATACTGTTGTCTCTGAGTACAGCGTTGTCACGTGACTAATACTGTAGCATAAAATGTCTGTGCCCCTAAATTCTACCCTCTTATCCTTTGGGTTGCATCCTTTATCACCCTGTATAAGGTAGATTTTCAGCCCTGATTTCATGCATTTAATCTCAAACAGAACTGATCCTTTTTGCAACAAAATATCATTCAACTCTCAACCACTTGTGTTTCTCGTTTTCTTTTTATTTCCATGCTATCATCTCTCAAACACAACTGATATATATATTTTTATTTTTAATTTAGCAAACAAGTGAATTGAATTCAATGATTTATTCCAGTGAGATACGGACTTGAAAACAATTCACCAGTTTACAAAAGGAACAAAAATATTGTAAAATACAAACAAATTTTCAGCTAGAAATATTTTTTAACAATTAGTTCATTTCAATAAAATACAAGCTTCTATCTGTCATAGTCTAAGTAAATCAGTGTATATTTATTAGAAAAAGAAGGCTTTGTTCTTTCTTGATAGACAAGAGAACAACACTGAAGTGACCTCTCAAGAGTGCAAGCCTAGATGTATGGAGAACCTGGGATGCTCAGTCGAAAGAATCCCCTCTTGGCCTTGCTGATGTAGTCAAAGAAAAGTGGAGCACAATACATTTGGCATCAGCTTGGCCACAAGAGATTCCAGAAGGACATCAAAGTTGGCATCCAGCTGCCTTAAAGGGCTCGGCTCCCTGGTTTGGAATCAGAGTTGTCCTTCTCCTAGACTGGTTGTCTTCCCAAGACTAGAGAGCCCAGTCTGCCCTGCTATTTTACCCTTAGCTGAGGGAGGAGGAGAAGAGATGGATTCATGCCTTTCAAACGGCATCAGTGTGAAGTGAATATAAACAGCTTTGTCCGCACTGTTACCTTCTATGCCACCCGCACCTCCAGTGTATAATAATTTTCTAACTATTCCAAATCAACATTGAATGAAGGAAATACACACACCAGGCAAGCTCATAGGCTATTAACATTTTCTTCTCAGAAGCCAACAAACACAAAGGAAATTACTCAAGTTGATCAGAAATTGTCCTTTCAAATATTACACTTCAATGTAATATGAACTAATTTCTGTGTTTGTTTCATGTGATTGTAAAAGCATAGAAATGAACACCATATTGGAACCTTTAATCAAGAAAGAAGGGATATTAAGTTTAAGACTTTAAGAAATTCCACCTCCAGATTACACTAAAGGTAGTGCAATGGGTCATATACTCTGGTTCAGTAGAAGAGGCAGAGCAGTGACATTAGGTTTAAGGCTCTAAGATTCCACCACAGGATTGTCCTACGGGCCTAATTTTTGCGTGGATTACATGCGGTTGTAAAAGCATAGAAATGAACACCATATTGGAGCCTTTAATCAAGAAAGAAAGGACTATATAAGGATAAAAGCATTTCTTAAATATATCACAAAGGTAATTACTCAAGTAGATCAGAGATTGACAATTAAAACTCCACTCCAATTTCAGTTCAGAATAAGGACGAAGATATATCATTCTACCAAATATCCAATAATACTTCATCTTGAAGCTTCACTTTACTGCCTTAACAATTACCTTACCAAATTTCTATTGATTTGTGATTCAACAACAGAAAAATGTTCTTATTACACCCTTGAACACTGCTTTAGCTTCAGATCAAAGGTAGATCATGAAACATGTAAATATACCAAACCTTTCTATTTATCACAAGAATTTTTCAATCTTCTCTCTATGCCACTGAATACACACTAAACATGGATATTTCAATTTCCTATAGGCATTCAGTTTGATTTATTTTATTTGTGTGTTCTCATTTGTTCAACACTGAATGATGAGTCTTGCCTGTATAACTAATGAAAAAATACTTGTTTATCAACTTGCCTTAAAAAAGAAGAGAAGTGACACAAACACAAATAATGAGCCACGGCCTTAAAACCATTAGATCAACATTTATACACACACACACACACACACACACACACACACACACACAAAATAGATGTTACTTTGAAGAAAAAAGTTTTTTTTTAAATTCCTTGCTCTACTGAATCAGTTCACTAAACAGCTTGCAGTCATGCATTGAAAGAAAAGAATTTCTTTAGTAAGAAAAATGAGTTTATTGATAGAGTAAAAGAGAAGAAAAAAAGGAGACAGAAATGAGCTGCCTTGTAACCAATTCATTTTGGTCTACTTAAATCTAAAAAAGGGGGACAGGTCGATTTTTGTAAAAAAATAATAAGTAAATACATAGTTTTTACTTTTTTACAAAAAATAAATAGTTTTAATTTGATACATATATATGAATAATTTCAATGCCGAAAGAATGCCAAAAAAAACAAGATCGCAGTTGTCCAGGACACAATTTAGTGGGACGCAAATGACCGGGAAGTAGTTGTCCAGGATGCAAATAAAGGTGTGGCTTTCTCATAAAGTTTAGATCAAAGTTACTGGTATTAATAATAGGAACAAAGCTGACTGCTGCAGGGTCAAACACCACTCCTATTTCTATTCTGACTGAAGATGATTACTGCAACTTTTGTATTGTATATATAATAAATAAAAATTTTTAAAAAAATATTTTTTATATATTTATTTATTAGAATGAAATAAACCCATGCGTATCTGTATGATACATTTTCGTTAATATCTAAAACTTGTCAATTTAGCCCAGTCAGTAAGACACATGGCTAGCAATCACTAGGTCATGAGTTGAAATCATGGGGGATTTTACATAGCGGTTTACACCTCAAATTTTGGTGAGGATTGTTCTTGCTGTTCTTGTTACGGTAGGAAAACAAAGTCAACTCCTGACTTTTTCCTGGAGTTTGACAATAAAATATAGTTTGACCATTTGGATTCAAATTATCTTACAAACAAATGAGATATATAAAGGATGGAAGTAACTCTGAAAATCATGTTTGTAAGTAATCAATATTGCAGTAACAAAGTGTGATTGATTTTGTTAATATGTTCTTCATGTTTATTCACATCTTAGAATATTATAAATGAGAACCAAATCAAGTAGAATTTTTGTTTATCAAATACTGATGTAATGATGTAATGTAATGTTACATGCATTCAAGTGGATCAAAGGAAGAAGAAAGGGGGGGAAAAGGAAAAGAATTGTTTCTGTTTATAGCAGGTAGCTTTGCTTTCAGGTTCTCAGAGTGGAAGGGGAAAGAATTCCTTATTTTGGGACAACAAACACAAACTACTGTACTAAAAAATAAAACAGACAGAGAGTTGATAATAGAAACAAAAGAAAATACAGGCTGAGTATCCCTTATCCGAAATGCCTGGGACCAGAATTGTTTCAGATTTTGGACTTTTTCGTTGGAACAAACTGGTGCCAATGTTGTTGTGAATTTGTTTTGATTGGGACTTGTTTCGTCTTTCCCCATTTGTGATGTAAATATAATTTTACGTCTCTAAAGAGATACACAAAGATAACAAAGCTTTTACTTTAGTCAGAATGAGTTGAATAAAGCCTTTGGAAATCAGCCTCGTCTCTCATATTACAGTGAGGTCAGTTGTGGAGTTTTCCACTTGTAACGTCATGTTAGTTTTCAAAAAGTTTCAGATTTTAGGGTATTTCGGATTGCTGACTTTAAGTAAATAAAATTGTTTATCAATTTTAAGAATTGAAGCTAAAAGAGAGTAAAATATCCTTTTCCCCTTCTGCTGCAGTTTTAGCTGTTTTGTGTTTTAAATTAACCTCAGTAAACACCAACTGAAAGGTCCGATCCTACATGTCCTGCTTCTCCTCTACTACCCTAATATGATGGCATCTTTTAAGGATGCCATCTGTTGAGTGACCAAGGGCAATAACTCCCAAACTCAAAAATTACTGGTTTGCTATTCGTAATTCACAACAAGCGGTTTACACATTGGTAAATGATTGACATCAAATAAAATTTGTTAGCTTGAGGGGGTTAAAATCAGCATAGCTTGGTTAACTGAAATGCCATAATGCAGCTGGAGAAAGCCATGAGTTATGCTGCTAATAAGACAATCTTTGCTGATTTTATTGTGATTGATGGCAACTCAGTTCAATATGTGAGTTAGGGCTTTTATCTTGCAATAGAAAGCGGCTTTTATCTTGCAATAGATAACTATTACTGTTCACCACCTTCTACAGTTAATGGGTTAATGAATCTCATGGAATGAACCATACCATTTAATGACCAAATTTTAAAATAACTTGCAACAACCAATATTGCTTCTTTCAGGGCCATGGTATTGATAAATGTAAAATTTAAATAAACTTGAGCAGAGAATGGCAAGGCAGAAAATAATATTTTCAGCAAGGAATATCGTGTTTCATGCAGTTCTTGAAAATGAAATATAATGCTTTTTTTCACTGTTAACTCATAAATTTTTAAAGCCAAAATTTAAAACTATTTAAAAAATTAAAAAATCAGCCTATTTTGACATAGTCAAAAGCAAATATTGAATAAAGTTTCCACAAACTAATTTGCATAGTGATGGAAAATATGGTATCATAAAAGACTGAATATCTGTGTACCATAGAATTTAAGTAACAAATGTGTGTGTCTACACTCATACACACACATCTTTTCAACAGACAAATATAATGTTGAATTTTTAAAAAATGAATAAAACCATAACCAAATGTAAGTTTGTAGATGATGGTGGATCTGAAGATACAAATAAACCATCTTTTGTACTACAAAGAATGTAATTTTATGAACTATCTAAGGAATTAAAACACTTCATAACCAAAAGTCTCTTTGAAGTAGAAAATATTGTTTGTCAATATTCAGCTGAGATTCTGTAGATTACAGTACTATTTTTTAAAGTTTTTTCAGCTAAAAGGACATTCAACCATAAGAAGGTTTTTATTCCTTAAATCCAATGTAATAAAGACTGCTTGAAGATACATATTTGTCACTTAGATTCCTCTCTACTGTGGGGATAATGTACATTAAAAACAATTTATTGCACCTAGTCCAAACAATAAATATAAACATCAGTTAATGGTACAAAAGAAATTTTTTTAAATAATGATTCTAAACAGATGTAATCATAAACTGATTATTTATTACTTAATTGCCATCAGAGAATCAAAGAGACATGATGCCACTTTCAAAACTCTAAAAAAGAAAAAGAATTTCAGCCCTCTAGCTCCATTGGTGTGACCTGTGCGTGATATATACATTAATAGCCAGCCAGCTGGACCAACTTACAAACTGAAGAAACCTATGTTGATAGTTTTGGTTGACAGTTTCTAAAAAAGGAGCAACTGTTGAATGGATGTAATCAATTTATAATCAATAATCAATCTGCTGGTGAAGCTTCAATGGGCCTAGCAAGCTGGAAGTGTATATTGAGAACTACTTAAGTAAAACAAGGGACCTTGCAGGCGTTGGATCAAGGGCATGACAGAAACATTCAAGTCCCATGGCCTGTGCAACACAGAGGCAACCCACCAAGCTATTGACCGCCATCTCCACCTCCTATACGACACCCCACAGTACACGTGGAAGATAAAATAAGAATACAAATTTAATGGTATAGTAGAATGATTTAAGGAGGTGTGGAGTGGTGTAACAGTTACCGGCATGGAAAGCAGGATAGGTTTGACCGAGTTCGGGTAATGGCCATTCACGTTCATGTTCACTTCACATTAATGCCCTTGGAAAAGGCATGAATCTACACCCCCAAGGTATGGGTAATTAGCAGGGAATTTGGATCCACCTGGCCCTGTAAGGTAGTCCATCTAAGAGAAGGTTACTCTGACAGAAACAACTTACAGCTTGGTATTCACCATAGCTGATCCCAAGCCCAAGTAAAGGAGGAGGGTTGAGCGTGGGGCTAGAAACTCCACCCTATAAAACCTACTTGCTACTGAAACCGCAGCATAGTGGTTGTGACCCTATGCTCCACAAGGAGTATACAGGAATAAACAAACAAACAATAGCTTAAAATCTATGAAGTTGATTTGCAACTTAATTTTGACCTCTTATCTGAATGTTTTATATATCATATGTCATACATCTACTTACGCCCGACCGATTAATGTCGATCACAGATACTCCAGAGATCCCCATGAGGACTAAATAAAAAATTGAAAATTGACAACAGCACACTGTATTGCATAACATTTTTCTAGTCTCGGTAGCATACAAGACACCAGCATGAAATCACGTTCCATGTTTTTTTGTTTCTGTGTATCTCAATGGCTAAGGTCTTAAAATATACAGTATACCCCCAAAGCAAGCCTATGGCAGAATCCATGAAGAAAAGGCTGTCATAAATTTGGAAGGAAAGTTGTATTATTTAGATATGTTTATGTACAATATAGAGGTTTAGGTAATATGTATGTGTCATTGTATTTTATGTTGTCCAGTATGTATATTTCACTTTACCCTAATGTTTAACTTAACCTGGACACAAGTCAATGCATGGCTGTACTTGTTTATATAAATATAAAAGAATTTACACTCTTGAAAGATTTTGACAAAAGTTTTAAAAAACTGTTTTATAATGCACCATTAGTCAGTGACATAATTCCAGTGAAGCAAAACATACACCTGTTTTGGGTCTAAATGGAACACAGCAGTTCAATAACGTCAACTGAGGTCGTGACCTCACCACCCACAGGTTCTGATTGTACAACAGCTTGGAAAGCAGCTGTTGACAGAGCTGAGTCTTCAATACCTTTTGATTAAGAGCAACACAAAAGTCAGAAATATGGTGACAAACAAAATAAATTAGAGGTAATACCATTGAAATTAAATACCAGTAAAATACAGTGACAAATTATACAAAGGTGTGTGTACATAAAAGTAGACTAAGTCTGGTTTAAAATGGAGTAGTGGGATGAAGAGTCTAATCTACTTATATAATATGCCACGTGCATGTCTATATTTTTTGTCTGCAACATTTGTCAATTTTGTATATTTATTATTTTTTTTGCAAATGCATAAAAAATACGGGTTCATTCTGGTTGAACATAAACAAGACTAGCATTCCAAGAGAAATTATGAATCACTGCCACCCATATATGCTGTGTTGGGGGTGATCAATTAAAAAGTTGGAAAAAGAGGTGATCAATACATAAGTTACTTCTCTCGCCTTTTGTTGGACTGTGATCACTAAACAGGGTCTAAATTTTCAAAAAAAAGCGGACCCAAACTAGTGACTGATTTAGCATGAACTTACATTGCATATTGAACCCCACACTAAAAACCTATTTAAGGGGGAAATTTTAAAAATACAAAAGATTTTCCCTACTCATTTAGGGGAGTGTGTGTGCAACATTCCAAGTTTCTAATATAAACAGTTAGAGCTGGGCGAAGTTTGGATACATAGATACATATACATGTCAGAATACATGAATAACCTAAACCTAGCAATAAACCAGTGTTGTGGGTAGTGGTGACTAAAAATGCAGAGAAACACAATGTTTTTGATATTTTTGAAGTACAATATAATTGCAAAATTATTTAAATAAGCCGTCATTATTTGACAGCATGGGTAAACTAATCTTAGTAGCAGAACAAGAAAAGCCTTTTCTGGACTTTTAGCTGTGTCTAAGATGAATAAGAAAAGACTTTTCTAGACTTTTTGCAGTGTCTAAGATAAATGAGTGGCATCGGTACTTTTTCTTTCAAACTTTGCTTTAAACACAAATAAAGCAAATTGAATCAATCTGATAGATACTTCGATAAATTTTACAGATGTATATAAAAAGAGTGTTTTTTTTGTAATCTTGAAAAAAGTACAGATACATTTCTACAAAGGAAAAGGAGAAGGTGAAGATTCTACATGCAAGGTGTGACATGAAATGTTAATGAAAATAAATAAACCATTAAATAATGTAAATTTAAATTGTAATAAATTTTTGTCCAAATGCCGAAATATCTGACTCCCAGAAATTCTGCTTTCAGTTAATGTAATTAAACATTAACTAGCTGGAAATCCATCCTATAAATAAAAAATAAAAGAATTAATTCTTTTGTTTTTATTCGTATATATACAGGATATTTTCACGTTGTCTCCTCCTTTTTTGGGATATATATAAAAACTTCTCCATTATAATAAGAATTCTTTGGGAACTGATTATGATTATAAATTTGTAAACAGACAATCAACATGAAATAAGTCTTGAAAATTTACCATGCCTCCTACAAGCCAAAGGTTACTAACCCCAGAGGAAAGTAATCTATGCTAGACAGTAATCTGAACTTCTATATGACTTCTGAATGAAGTGTATAAATTATGCATAGCATAAAATAGTAAATAAACAAAAATATCGTAAATAATTTAAAAATATATACGTAATCACAAAAATTAATTCCCTTATCAGTATACTACAGAGGCAGGTAAATGCGGTAATTAATTATGTATATTCTAAACATCATTTTATTGAGCTGTTTAGGTTTTCAAAGGAAATATTATGGAAAGACATACTTGTTAGAATTACAGGGTGGGTGAAAATTAACTCCCTACTAGAAATTATATGTAACTTTTGTAAATATTGCTCTATTTTCGTGACTTCTTCCTGTGGGGGTGGGCGAGGAAGGTGTACAGCACCAAACCACAAATTCTGGATAAACTGGAGGAGCGCATTTGATATGTTATGGCCAACGTAGTGCTGGATTTCATGCAAAGGTCTATAAAGGCCATACCAAAACGCATACAGAAATTGGTGGACAATGTTGAATTTTAACACTGGTAAATTCTACCACTGTATGGTCCAAAGTAAAACTAGTTTGATTCCAATCGACCAATAAATAATAAAGTTATTACCAATTTCCAATAGGAAGTTTCTTACCACAGACCCTGTAGATTATGTAATTCCAGGTAATGTTTGGCTACATAATAATGCATTTGATATATATTTTTTATTTTGAGATGTAATTTAAAAAAAGAATTATATGACAGTGTGATGTAAAAAAGTATTAAAAAATATTCCTCTTTTTTTGCCCACTCTCTCTATTCTCCCTTTGCTATGAACCTATGCAAATTTGGTCTGAATGAAAACTTTTTGGCAATCATAGAATTGTCGACTTTTGTCGCAGTTAAAAACACTGGAAGCGCAAGTCGGAGATGCAGCCGAGGCTGATAAATTCCTCATTGGTGTAAGAAAATGTTGATGCCTGTAACAAGCACTTTCTGTGTGTGGCCGAACATTTCATGTAGACCTATAAGAAAGCATGAGGCGCCATGGATAATGTTATCACTTCAATTATGTTTAACTGGGAAATCGTGCCAAAATTGAATGCGTCAGGCCGACACAGATAAAAATCATTGGCTGGGCAGGAATCAGGGACAATGTCAGGTCTTTCGTCAGCAGAGGTAGTAGCCATTGCTATGTCCAGCCGGGGAACAGAACTAAACCAACTTCCACACATTCGCTTGCCTCTGGTTTGTATCTTTCAATCTTCAACACCCCTTGTTCGACCCAAAACAATCGTCTCCCCTTTGTAAGCAATAAGAAATATTTTTGATACTCTGCGTATTTTCTTTGCCTTATTGTTTCCCCAGTTACCATGGGTTACACAACCAAGATATTTTTCATCCACAACACTTCTTTTCCTTTTCTAACTCCACAGGGAATCTCCAAGGGGCAGTGTCCGAAGAAAGCTGGCAACGCAACATTAGACATAATGGTTTACTTAATGTTAGTATTTTACTCAATTTTGTATTCTATTATCATTCTGCTCTGCAAGATTTTCTCAAAATGTGTATTTAATATATGAGTTCAGCTAAAAAGATAACCACTGTAAAATATATGAATATTATGAAAGGAAGAGACAAATCCATCTTCAAATAATAATAATTCATCTCTCTTGAGGAAAAGATGAATTCAAGACAAATGAAATTTTTATTAAAATAATGGAAATGTTTTTTGGACGGATAGATGTAATATAGCTTTGTGACAATGTGTCAAAAAAGTCTAAAATATTTTTTTGTGAACCCATTCTGGAATATTCCAATTCTACTAATATGCACAAAAGAATTACCAGGCTATCTCAAACATACACATGAATATGATATTGATGTGATAGAAACATATAGGTAAGGCTCCTATTGTGCACAAGATCTGGGAGCTTTGTCCAATCTGGGAACAATAACAGGTGAAGCTCCTACTTTGTCCACTCCTACTTTGAATAGCAGTCATCCAAAGTAGGAGCAGACGAAGTAGGAGTTTCACCTATATATATATAAGTATATATTAATCACTTCTGCCCACAACACTGGCTTATTGCAGAAACATGAAAGCTTCCGAGGCAGAGTGGTCATAGCAGCTAGGTGTAAACCAGGCTTCCCTCTGGCAAGAGGGATGTGAGTTTGAATCTCACCAGAAGCTTACTCTTTATTTCTGATCTGCGCTGTTTGCTCGCTGATGGCTCGAGTAGAGTTGTGATAAAAAAACAACTGAAAAATTAAGATGAAGGTAAAAAGTAATAAAATAATTTCAACTTATTTCTATCCCAACTTCTAAAGTTCTTTCATTTGATTCCAAGCATTCTGATTTTTTTTTACACCAGCCTTCCTCAAAAATTCAGATCTTCGAGCAGTAAGATTTATTTACTTATTTTTTAGCATCAGAATGAAAATCAATAACGAAAGACATCCGATACTGCTCTGTCAGTATTTATTGAAACAATAGCCAAGCTTAACATACAACTGACAGGTCCTGATTACACAACTTCTGCATACAGCTCATTTATCACAGGTAACAAATTTCAGAAGTGGTTCAACCAAAAATTATAGAATAATATAATAGATATGAAGAAGCAGAATGAATTATCACACCTAGTAATTCTCAGTCCTCTGTCTAAACCTGGTCCAGCTGTTGTCCACATTTGGTCAATCATTTGCCATATTGTCCATTCAAACATAGTAGAAATCTTTGTGGCTGACAATATTTTTATTATCACATTCAGAATTGTTGCAATCTGGGAAAAGAGAGAAGTAAACTTGACCATCGACCAAAGTTGCACTAAATGCTAAAGGGTAAGCCTTCATAGCCTTGTCCACATCCACCTGTGTCAACCAACTTTAACTCTTAAATTCATACAAGAAAATTCAGATATTAATATCAAAGGGAATAACTACTGATCAAAGTTACCTCCCTTCCAGCTTTAGCTGAATTTTTTCATTTATTTTTTATTCTGTCATAATAATTAAAAAAAACTTTATCTCTGCCACCAAAGAGTTCCACTGTCAATTAGGAGCAGTATCAAGCGGTTTATGACTTTAAGAGTTAAAAAACAAGGAAAAGAGAACAAGTTACCATTAACCGTTAACTTTGATAGGTGAAAGGGTAATAGTTATCCATTTCAAGAAAGAAGACTGTGTCCATTGCAACTTCTGCATACAACTCATTTATCACAAGAAACACATTTCATTTAATCCTAGTGAAAATATAACAACAATATTGCTGACTAAGAGTGAGAAGGTTCTGACCGAATGCTTTTAACAAAAGCCTGCACACTATTTCTGATCAAGTAAAGCCAAAAGTAATAAACATCAGCAATGTTCCCTCTAATTTTTAGCAGTCAATGTGCACCAATTTTTTGTACAATTTTTTTCCTGTGACAAAACTATATGCACACCTAATGCTTGTGCAAATGTGAACATGAAATTATTTCAAGATAATTTTGGCTAATAAAACTGTATTGGCATGTTTTAATATAATACAAGCATTCTACATAGTAACTACTTTTTTCAGTTGTAAGTATAATTATTAATTACTACATTGTTTTAGGTAACTAACTTTTTGTGTGCACATTAATTTACTTTGTGCACTGGTTGTAAAATGTATGTGTGCACACACACATGCACAGCTTAGAGGGAACTATATACATGAGCCCAAATTGTGGAGCAGAAAAACTGCATGGATACATACATAGCAAATAGTCACAAAATGTTAATGTCTACAGAGAAAATATCAAAACTGAAGATACTGATGGCCTTTATATAAAGATACTAACACAAATTGGCTAGCTAAGTAATCTGAAAGAATGCAGGGTAAATTAATTTGAAAGTGATTGGACTCCATTAGAAAAGTATGTAGACTTTACTTTGATTAAACTGAACAATTTATTCAGTGGAACTAGAAATACAATTTGCACCTCCTCCTCATCATCA
>VCCN01005793.1:1591842-1608264 GCA_006491835.1 Architeuthis dux
TGGGTGGCAGTGATTCATAATTTCCCTTGGAAAGCTAGTTTTGTTCTTGTCTTGTATTCAGCTACATGTGTTGGATATTTAGGCGGCTGTGGGCAGAGGTCACAGATTTGACCCCCACAGATGTTGAAAGTTGTGGACAGGTTCTCGGCTGCAAGATGTCAGTGACCGGAAGACACATCCGGTGTTCAGGTCATAAACAGGATATCAACTGAACTTGCAGAGTGGTGGCTGGAAAATCAGCATGAGCGTTCGAGCCTGATAAAAGAGACACAGAGTCCTCAAAAAAGAGAGACAGACAGCAGCTGGGCTTAGGAGCATGGGGGCAGTTTCCCTGTTGGGAACAGTCTGTCGGCTCTCGTTACCTCTCTCCCACTCTTCATCTCCACCACAACACAATGTAAAAATATATCCTCATATGTTTATAAACAGGTTTCGAGTCTTCCTTTTTCTCCAAGTTCAGGATTTTCCTCCCGCAGACCAAGAGGCTATACATCACATATGCTGATAATTCCATTCGTAATCATCGGGATGAGAAAGACAACAAAACATAGCTGCCGTGGAGAGAAACACAGGAGCAAAAAGGACAATCTGTTCTTATCATCAGAGATATTAATTTTCTCATTAGATGTTGCCATCAATCACTTCTATTCTATGCTATTCACACACCACACATTCGTTTCCTTCTCATCACAATTGTTTGCTTTCATTTCTTTTGTTCGATCTAATGAAAGAGTAAATAATCTAAATAACCCTTTCACTCAACGCCCAGGTTCTCAGGCTAAAACAAGCATCAGATCAGCAATCTTTCCACAGATACTCAGATTATACCAAGAACACACCCATTAATTATACTCAATGCATCTTGAGAATAAAATATAAATTTTGATCTTTTTTGGTATTCAAAAATAACAAAGATTTCATAAAAAAAACAGCCTCATTGTCAGTATGAATAAGGAACCAAACTGATGTGTTTTTATTTATTTGTTTATTTATTTTTTGTCATGCAGAAGGAAACTGATATATAAAATTAAGTTGAACTGCCACGATTTGAACTCTGGTGCAGACCATAGCAGCCTGATACTTACCAATAGGTCATGGTTATACTGATGACAGTGTTGAAATTTCAAGCATTAAGTATGTCAGTCAGATTGTATACATTGGGGAAAGGAGACAATACATCTGAGCAGATAACACCTACATGGGCAGAATTTAAAAAACAAAAACAAACCAAAAAATAAAAACCTGTCAGTTTTTGTCATAATCTTTCCATAGTAACCCCTGTGAATAAGCACATTATCTCTTTTCAATAATAAAATACCATATAGATTTTTGCCATGTAAGATAATATTTTGAGAGGCTTTACAAATATGTACCACCATGCAGATAATTTATATTATAAATTAAAGAACATTTATCTTTTATTTATTGTTTTATTAGATAAAGCATTGTCAACCATTATTAATTTTTGTCTAATATTTCTTTCATATTAATTTTAGTTGCTTTTCATCACAACTACTCAGACCGTGTCAGTCTACAGCCGTTAGTAAACAGTGTGGTTCAAAAATAAAGGATAAGATCTTTGTAAAAAAAGATGCGAGTTTGATTCTCACTAGGAATTTTACTTTTAACTAACAACAATAGAAGCAAAAATCAATATAAAGTGAATCAATCACGAAAACAAATAGAAATTCATATGTACAAAAAAACCCTACCAGTCTAGCTACATAATTGACTGTCTTTTTTAATACAAAAGAAATAGCTGTACAATGGTATCTAAAGAGTAGAAGCCGATACAGTACTTACCAATAAAGTAAACATCATACATGGGGACGTATTTTGAATTATCCACTTGTCGCTGTTTTTCAGACCTGGCATTTTTGGATGTGACCTCCTGTTGAATAAATGGCCTTCGGGGTGACAGTTGGTTCGGAGAATTATGAACATCTCCTGAAAGCTGATTTGGTATAGCAGCAGCATTAACGTCCGCAGCATATGCAGCATGGTTGAGATCTTTTATGCTTGCACCTACTGCTGCATGAGGCTGCGGCTTATCATTTGCGTCAGCCAACTGGACAGTTTTTAAGTGTTCCTTTAGCTGGAGACTTTTCTGCTTGTAGTTAGCTTCAGCCACCTCATTGATATTTTGTTGCATATCGGCAGGAACCTTCGGCCGGGCACGCAAGAGGAGGTCACCCATGCCCGGCTGGGTCACTATTTTAAGTTGTGGCCATGTTGGTCCCTGTGGATTTTCCCAATGTATGTTGGGGTTCAGCTGTAGAGGTTTTAGCTGCTCCTCCTTGTCTCCTGGTTGCTGTTTCTTGAGTTCATCTTCTTGAGGTGGTTCTGTTAGAAGACGAAAAAAAATAACATTACTCTTAGGTTTGAAAGGTTTAATATATATTACTATATAATAGATCATTCTTTTTACATATAGCAGTACAGGTGTTCCCCGGTTAACAACCAGGTTCTGTTCCGATGACCAAGGTCGCTAAACAAAAACCTTGTTTAAGGGCTTAAAAATCCAACCTTCAACCCCGTTTTTTAATCACTGCAAACTGGGTTTAGGTTATTCATGTGTTCTGACATTTATATCTATCTATGTATCTGGACTTCGCCCAGCCCTAACTGTTCATAGTAGAAACTTTTTAAAAAATAAGTAAAATGTTGTACACACACTCCCCTAATGAGTAGGGAAAATGTTTTTAGTGGGGGGGTTCAATTTACGATGTACGTTTATGCCAAATTGATCCTTTAGTTTGTGACCAGCAGCATTCCTACTTGTTTTTTGAAAATTTGGACGTTTAGTGATCACTGTCCACCACCATTGTTTAATTTACAAGGTAAAAAGAAGCATCCTATATAGGTAGCAGTGATTTATAATTTCCCTTGGAATGCTAGTGTTCATTGTTCTTAATCTTTTTTAATTCAATTTGTTTTAGGATCCATATTTGGCTTTTTAAACCTCTACTACTATCCTTTTCTTATGTTTGATGCTTTCATTATGTATTCCAGTACGATCGGTCATGGTTGGAAACGTGTAAGTAAGAAAGTAAGTTCCTAATCGGGTGACACCTGTATTTTAAAAATTAAATTTATAAAAAATAACAAACAAGTAAATAGTGTGTACATAAAACTGACCATAAATTAAAAAAGGGAAAACTTTTCATAAACACATTTGCAAAACAAATATGGACAAAAACTAAGAAAAAAACATAGTAGGTTCTTCTTCACAGAATTAAGTAGAGAAAAGATAACAATTCATTTAAATTTGTTACCGTAACAAAAAAGCACAAAATGATTTTGGGGGTCTTTTGCATGAAATCAAAAAGGTAGCTCATTTTCTTTTTAATACTTATAGTAAATCCTTAAATTCTGTGTTAAAAAACCTTTATGAGTAAGACAAATATGATCATATATCAAATAGCTTTCAACAGAGCAAGCTCAATATTCAAGAACAAGAAGATCCTAATAGTTTTAAAATGAAGGGTCTACAACCAATGCATCCTCTCGATAGTCACCTATGGAGCTGAAACATTGATTCTCAAACTAAGAATCATGCAACATGCACAAAGATCATGCTTAATATCACATGGAGAGATCACAAGACAGCACAGCATATTACAGAACAGGAGTCAGAGTTGACATAATGTCCATTAAAAACTCAAATGGCAATGGGCAGGACATGTTGACAGAATGTCAGGCAACTGCTGGACATCACGACTCTCAACATATATCTGAAATTGTGACCGACAAAAAATAAGATCGTGTGATGATTTAGACAGGTTCAGAAGTTTCATCTGAATAAAAATTCAGGTGAAAATAGCAGATACTTCATAATTTGCAGCGGCAATATTTCAATATTAAGAAGCATGAATCATAAATGACATGTTCATAAAATATTAACAAAAAAAATAATCATATTATATACTTTGTGTAAATGAACAGACTTAGTTGTGGTTACAATGTGTCTGGTTTGTTTCAAGTTCTCCCGGCAGGAAAGATGAGAAGGAGAAGATAAAAGAGCAGACACCTGGCTGGATTGAGCTAATGACTTTTGAACGTAATGAATGACATTTGTTCCTTTCTCTTGGGGGGGGGGGGGCGAAAAGCAAAAGAAAATGGAAGATATGCCCCATCATCGCCTCCTGTTCACCTCAAAGTGTGTCAATTTCAAACCTATGACTTATGCCCAGATCGAGTTATGGCCATACTACCAGAACACAACCCAGATGCAAGTCGACACATGGCTGTATAATACTAAATTTAAAAATTACAGATCTTGTTAAGCCGATGTATCACTGTCCTAATAGTTGGGTTGGGTAAATGGGTTAGTAAAGTCTAGGGTGACAGAGAGATAAGCATACAGAGTGGGGGGATTGTGGCTAAAATGAAGTAACTAGGCTACAGGGATTCATTTTTAGGCAGAGGTAGCAATATTATTTTTAATTTTATGACTACTTTTTACTTTCATCTTAATTTATTATTTCAGTTGAGTCTTTGTAACTCAATTGGTAGAGCAGGCGGATGTTAACCATGCTCCCTGAGGTGATGTGGGTTCAAATTCCACCTAATACTTTATTTCCGATCGACGCTGTTTGCTCACTGCCGAAGGGTAATTGCAATAAAAAGCTACTAATAAATTAAGATAGAGGTAAAAAGTAGTCATAAAATTAAAAATAAAGATTTATAATACTTCATCTAATAAAAATAAATAAGAAATCATATCGATTGGTTCAGCAATAATCCATTCCTCAAAAAAACATCATTCAATAATGGCAATGGCCATGTAGTTTTATAGGGCATAAAACTACATCTAAAACTATAAAATAAATTTTATGAAAACAAAGTTCCTTCACCTGTAAGAGGTCAAAGTTCTTAACTTAAGAGAATGCAGACTTCAAATTATATTTTACCCTCATTGTTCTATTTTTGGAGTGCTAAAATCATTTTCCATCCAAATAGTATGGATATTAACAAAAGTGAAAAGGAATTATAAATTTACACTGAAAGAACATCTCATAAATTGTGAAACAATATAAATATCATCTAAATTGATCTTTGCAATGACAGAAACAAATTTTCTTCTCTCTTTATTCATAGATTCCAGTCAATATCAGCTGGAATGGTAGATCGATTCTTCATTAAAAAAAATCACAGATTAAAAAAAAACACTTCAGTTCTTGACAACAAGATCTTCACAAAAGATGCTCATGAAAAGAGAATATAAGCTGCAGAGTGCACAAGATAAAAAGGCATTTCTTTTTAGCATTAGACCATTTCAAAGAGGAAGGGGAAAAAAAAGAACAGTCTCAAATGTTCTAGTATGTACACCATATTGGGAATATATTTGGTCAGGATTTTAACAGGCGAAAAAAAAGATCATTGTACTCAATGGTGCTTAAAAGCACATATTTGTCCATCAACTCTTAAATTCATAAACCAAACTCTCCAATGAATAGCATAAAAAATAGTGGAACTCTTCTGTGAATTGAATGAAAAAATGAAAAGAAATTCACTGAATGGTGGAAGGGAGATAATTTCAATCACAAATTATTTCCCTTGAAATTGAAATTCTATTTCTTTTATATGAATTTAAGAGTTAAATGTCTCTATATCACACATAGTGGGGGAAAGGAAACTATCCTACAACCCAGATAGATTAACTCACATAGTTTTTATGCAATGGCAATTGCCACATTCTATACAACGTAATTCTCTGCTAGGTATGATACAATTTTCATTTGCTCCATCTAATATGTAACTGAAACAGTTTATATGTATGTCCATCTTTTCCTCCCAAACAGTGCATTGTACCCAGAGGTATTGAATCAAGGTCAAAATGTGCTAACTTAATACAAAACAAAATCCAGGTGACTTGTAACCCAATAATAATACTGTCGGGTCTGCGTTCATGCTCACCCCAATAATAATCATCTGATTTCTGTCTATCTATTTAACTATCTATACCTAATACATATTTGAGAAAGTTTGTGTGTATGTCCATCTTCTCCTCCCAAACAGTGCATTGTAGCCACAGACTTTGAATTAAAGTATCCCTAAAATTCTCTAACATAAAGAATGCATTATACACCAGACTGCTATAAATGTAGTGGAAAGCCATTTCAATTCTGACATGAAAAATTGCTTTTTATGGGGAATCCAATAGTGTTTTATGATGCCGAATGTGCCTTTATTAATAACAATTCTGGGCAATTTATATCTCCTTTTCAGCCTAACGCCAGGCATTCTGCTAGTATAACAATAAAGCACATAGTTCATTAACACATCAACTGACACATGACGTGCATGTGTGTCTTGTGGCATATTGCGCATTGCATCTTGTGGCACGTTGTGTATTGTCTCTGATGCACATGTGCATCCATTCCACTGTTTTATTCAAGGCAATATAAATAGCTATGGCAACACGCTAGACTCAGTTTCTGCAGCACTGAGCAGAGGACATGCTTATTTTGTTGTGCTTTATATTGCACTATCCAAGGCTGCAGCAAACATATTAAAAGGGGACAGAAAGACAGAAGGATTTTATTCCTTCACTTACTTTATCATTATCCTTGGCATTATTCACTGATAAAATTATCAGAAAACCAAATTCATATTTTCATATATATATATATACACACACACACATAGGGTCTGGTTCATCATCGCAGTAATTTTAGAAAAAAAACAGTTAATTGGTGTCTATGGTAAATAGTACACTCTGAAAAAAGTGACCAATCAACGTTCGGTAAGACCCACTTTCGGCAAGCTGATTTTCGTTAAGATGAATGCCACCCATATACATATAATACACGCAAACACACATAAATGAATCAGTCCCTGAATTTGCATACGTCAATAAATATGGGCAAGGAAAGGGAAAAAATCAGGAAAGAGGCAGATATCAAAAAGAAGATGAAAAATGGAGGAAAAAAAGGGGGAAAAATAAAAGTGGAAAAGAAGATAAGTGGGTGAAAAAAAAGAAAGAAAAAGTGAAAAGAGAAATGGAAGTAAACTGAGGATGAGAGAGAAAAACAAGAAAAAGAAAAACTACAAAAAATATGTGAGGGAAGAAAAGGGAGAAGGAAACCTAGAAGATGAAGAAGAAAGAGAAAGATAGTGAGGAGAGATAGAAATTTCTAAACTTAGTTTAACCCCAAGGCTAAGATTATCGGTCAGAATCAATTTAGATGAGAATTTGTTTCATTTCATAGAAATCACAAATTCTGAAAATATAAATAAATAAAAGACATTTTTTTTTTATTCCTTATTTTCAAATGTAAAAGCTCTTAAAGGAATCAATATGCAAAGATTTTTACATTGAAATTATGACAGGGATGACAGAAGGGCCCTGATTTGTAAGAAAAATACAGCATGTCTATTTAGAGGAGGTCAATTCTTGAGTGGCCTTTAGTAATGTTCCAAAAGGAAAATATGACAGGATTTTTCCATGGTTGAGTTGAAGAATAAAAAGTAGGTACACTTAAGAGTAGTTGCATTAGTATGAGTAACAGTAGCAATAGAGGTACTAATAGTGGTGAGAGTTGTAATAGTAATCATAGTAGTGGCACTAATAACAATCATACAAGTAACAGTAAATAAAATGGTGATTCTTTTAAAAAATCTCTGGTCAAAAATATTGGTTAAGATTTGATTAAATTGAATATTCAATAAAAAAAAAAAGAAAAGAAAAACGTTTTTTCCAAGTACCATATATTTTTTAATCTAAGTCAAGGTTTTTTTACCTAACGAGTAGCCTAAAATTAACACCTCAACTTTAGTCAAGTTAGTCATAAAGAAAACTTTGTAGTTCAAGTGAGCGATAATAATGGTCTAGCCCAGCTTTAAGAAATGTGGAATCAGCAACACCATGGGTTGAACAGAAGATGACATCTTGTGGCAGGAACCTGCTGACCAAGCATCAGAAACAGAGGACTCACAATAAGAAGATCAATGTCATGACAGAAGAACAGGCTTGGTAGTTGTTTACCGAATCTGATGAAGAAAACTTCTATAGATTTGAGTGAACTGTTTCCATATTGGTTTGTCCTTTTCCTTTGCTACTTTTTGAATAAGGATTACATTTACAAGTTATCATTTATTTTTATTTAGTTGGTGTTCAATAAAAAACATATTGAGCCAACTTGTGAGTTTGTTTTGTTTTGTTTTGTCTTGCTATGGCTAAATCATCAAATGCCTTGATTATGGTTTTGGGTTTCACTTATATTGAAGTCGTCCGATTTACTTGGGTTTTCTACCCTAATTTGACCATATACCCACGGTCGTAATTTTTGGTGTTTTCAATCCATAAACCTCAGTTACCTCTGCAAATTTGTCAGTTTTGAGAAAAAATAAATATTTTAGGTTTCACGACGCTGGTTCTATTTACAATGCAACTAATACTAATTTTTATGAAGTAACGCCACAAAGTATGCTGTCCACGATTTTTACGAAGTAATTCCTTGAAAAAAAACAGAAATTTACAAACCACATACTTCAAGGCCTTATTTCTGTGAAAATGGCAGAAAGTACAAGCCCAGTTTACCATTACAGTTACATTGTAAATAGAAGAACCCCCTCGTAAAAGCTAAAATAATTATTTTCTCAAAATTGACGAAATTTACAGAGGTAAGATATTATGGATTGAAAGTACAAAAAATTACTAGTGAAAAATCTTTTTCCTATTTTTTATCGAATATTTGACTTAATCAAATCTTTACCGAAGTATTCATAGCTGTAATAGTGATTTGATTAGTAGGATAAGATAATCTTTTGTTTTTAAAATATCTGGTGATCAACCTCCTTCTCTTGTTTTGATATTAAAACTCAGCATGATTGTTTTGAGACTCATTGCGTTCCTCCATTTCACCTATTCCCACTTTTTGTGTGATAACTCCTCAGGCTACTATTCATTACCATGCTATTAAGGAGTATGTTGCTGAAGGACCCATTATCTATTCAGATTGTTGGCGCGGTTACTCCACTGAGGAGTTGAATGAAGCAGGTTTTCATCACTTCACATTAAATCATCAATATAATTTTGTCAACCCCGAAATGGAGGTTAATGTACAAAAAGCGGAACGGATGTGGGGATCGGAGAAATGAAGCATACAGATAATGAAGAAGTACCCAAATTTTTTCTATCAGTCCTTATTTATTTCCGTAATGAGTTACATAATGATGAAAAACATTAATTTGACATAAGGTCAAAAATGGGGAATGGGGAAGGTGCTGGTCTTCTCTATCTTAACTTTAACTTAGCTAATCTTGTTTGTTGACCTAGTCGCACTTCAATATTTTTTTCATCATAACAACACATTCAAAGAAATTTCAAGCTAATCTAAATGCTGATTGTAACAAGAAAAAGAACAGGTCTGGTTAGTTACCCAATAGAAACCGTCACATAACCAACATCTTTCGGTTGTTTGGGGTGATCAATTAAAAATATTGGAAAAAGGGGTGATCAAAGAATAAGTTACTTCACTCTTCGTTGAGCAGTGATAACTAAAAATGTCTGAATTTAAAAAATAAACAAGCGTGAATGCTACTGGACACAAACTAAGAGATAAATTTAGCATAAATTTACATTGCAAATTGAAACCCCCACTAAAAACCTATTAGGGAGGGTAATTTGCAAAAAACAAAACAGAAATGTGTTTTCTAAACATAATAAGGAGTAAATCTTAAAATTTTCAGCTCTCTAGCTCAATTGTATGATGCGTACATGCATCAAAATTGATTAAATTTTTCGGTGGATCCTGGAATTTTTACAGTTACCTCCCCTGCATCGTGACTATTTGTGAACTGATTTTCATTTAGTTTTTAGTGACAATAGTGTTGGCAGAGGTATGCGCTCTCTGAGTGCTTTCTAGTTTTAACATCAATCACCATAAATGATGATGGTAAGCAAGAGTCAAGTGTTTCTATCAGCAATATGCCACAAACTCAAAAGAATTTGAATAGTAAATTGGCAGGCAGTCTTTTTTTTTTTTTTAAAGACAAAATTTTAAATTGCTCCTTCTTGTCATTCCATTAAAAGCTAGAAAATTGCTTGTGCTTAGACATTGGCCTTGACACTGGATGTGACAGAGTGCATTTTAAGATCCATTTGTTACTGAGGTTAGCTTGTATTCAAGCATGTTGAGTATGAAGTCTAGTTTTCCCATGCCGTCATAGCCATAGAACTGCAATGACGGAAATTCCTGTCATTCGCAGTTAATGGGTTAAAGAACCAAGCAAGCTTAATAACAAACTAGCCAAGAATGTGCAAATATTTACCATTTAATTACATACTGCCTTATTTAAATAGATGTACAGTATCGCCTATAAATAAGTACACCTCTACCACTATGTTATAGAAAGTTAATTAATTGAAAGTATTATTTATGACCAAACTCTACAGCATTGAAACTCTGTTGCCAAAAATATGAATATGTTGCTGTCCAAAGATGAGTACACCACTACGAAAAAATATTCTTAGCAACAGAGTTTCAATGCTGTAGGGTTTGGTCATAAATAATACCTGATAGTTTTAGAAGACAATTAACTTTCTATTAAAAAGTGGTTGGGTGTACTTATTTATGGGTGATACTGTATGCGTAACAATATTTTTCAATCTGAAATTTAATATGATTTATTAGAAAACATTCATAAATCATAAAGTGATAATTATAAATACATGTAGAGGAAACCAGGGTACAGTGGATCAGAAAAATTTAATCTTAGGTAGAAGCTGATTTTATTAATATATTTGGGTAAAAAAGAAAAAAGATCAACTCTTTTGGATGTGAAATAGGTTATATTAAGATAAGAAAGTCATATCTCTATTAGTTAGCAGCAGGCAGGTATTTGGGTTTTTTTTAAATTTTGATCCACTGTGCCCCATCCCTGGTACACAGAGAATCATATCCTGGGGAACAGTGAATCAATATAAGATTGAATGTTTCAAAGAAATCCCAGAGTGAAACCAACAGCATTTTTATTAAAGTTACAAAAACTTTCTCAAACAAAATTTAACACACTAAAGGAAACTTTAATGCAAAACCAGATTCACGGTCCCAAAATCAATTTAAGAAAAGAAACACAAAAGGGTAGGACTTTCCTCCTTAAAAACTTCACATTAAAAGAAGTGTCATTTGTAGCTGGGTCTTGTGAGATGCTAATGATCTGGCCGATGTAGAGGCAAATACTTTTATTTGTAGAAAACTTAGACAAAACAAAATCTCCCTGTTTTAGATTGTATATTTCTTCAGGGAAAATAATGTTATCATTAGCATTGGCATCCTCCTCTAAATCACTAAAACTCAAATATTAATTATTATCACACAGCAGGGCATTGTCACTATCATCGTCAGATGAAATTTCCTTGTCAAAGATGCTCTTTTTCAGAGTTTATTTACAGGTTGTCCTTTGACTAAGTTTCTTCTTCTCTTTAGCATTCTTCAGGTGCTTTTTGACAGGAGTCAAGGTTAAAAATGGTGTGACAATCCTTTTTCTGCCACCTTTTTCTCTCCTTGGCACCTGCTTTAGGAAAGGGGCTGATCTCCTCTGGCAAGATGATGGTGGTAGACCTGCCAGAGGAGCCTGAAGAACTACTGGTTGTAGCAACATGCAAGAGACCCAATAGGGACAAAGAGCTCGGTGCAGTTGATGAGGTAGGCCTACCACATTATGTATTTATGTATTATCCTTGTTTTTTTCTGTTTCTAACCAGGCAGGGCAATGCATCTAACACATCAAAAAAAATAAGGAATTTTTCAACAGGAAGAAGGGGTTTTTGTTTTGTCTGTGACCAATTTGGAATAGGGAAAATTATAATGCTGAAGAGAAAAAGTTACGGTAGTATGCCTTCAATCAACTATTAAAAAAAAACAAGTTATTTAATTTCCAAGGCAAGAATCAACATTTTATTAATTTTATAATTAAAAAGTAAACCCAAATCTTGTGGAGTGCACAGTTAGAGAAAAAGACCACTTAGAATGTGTTGATAGGAAATGTGTGTGTGTGTATACGTGTTAATGTCACTTGGAGAAATGATATTGGAAAACACAATTAAAAACACAAACAGCAATAATATTTCTACATAATCCAAAAACTATACAATATAAAAATTTAAAAAATGTATTTAAATTGAAGCTGTGTAAAAATCAATAACAAATAATGGATTTTCTTTTGAAGGATGTAAATTAGATCTTGTCAAATGTCAAACTAGATGAGATTAAATATTTTTTCTTTCCATGAAAAGGTTCAATAATAAAGTTTTATATCAAAATAACAATGTTTTATTGTCTAAACTGTTATTTACTTTTAATCATTCTTGAACTCAGTCAAACTAGAAAGTAAGACATTTTGTATGGCATTTTAGGAGAAAAAGAATGAGTTTAAAAAAAAATTTATTCAGATTACGGAAACATTAATCAGAATTAATTCATTTTGATTAGCAAATTATAAACAAAAAATATTTTTATAATGAATATTAATATTTGGGGCATATTTTAATTTTATTTTTTTTTTCTAAATATTGGAGAAAAGAGAATTATGGAATTTTGATTATGATTTGGTACTGGGTTCAAAATTAATATTCAACTTTTGAGATTTGGAAAAATCCTCAAATGAGAACAATGGACTCAAGGCGAAATCTTTTCTGGCACATTCCTAGCATCAAGTAAGCATGACTTGCTGACTGCAGCTCATACAAAAGAGCGAACCTGATTTAAAACAGATGATATGTAAATTAAAACTGTTAAAGGACAATCATGGGAATCAGTGTTCCCTCCGTGCACAAGAAAAATTATGCTGCACAGAAATATTTTAATGCTGCACACTATATAGGATTGAAAAATAATGAATAAATAATAAAGAAAAATCAATCCACCGAATAAATCATTTCTTTTATTATAAACTTTTTGTTAAAAGTATCTGACCTTTGTTTCATGAAATTTAGACAAAAAAATCAAGTATTGTGTCAAAAGTAAAAATATTTTCAGCACACACACTTCTTCAGTTGCTCACCGGCTTTTTGGTTCAATGCAGGCCATAAAAAATTTAGAAGGAACACTGATGGGAATCTGCTGCTTTATTTGAAACTGTGTTGGATCATAATGACAATGGTTGCCTCATATGACACAGCAAAGGCAGAAGGCAAATGAGGAATGATCAACTTGTAGTAGAAAGGTCTCTTTAAAACGGGCACAAAGTCTCTTTCACAGGACACCTCTTTGGAGGGAACTTCTTTCAGCACGACACCAGAAAATGCACTGTTTTCTTTCGAATCACTCTTCACCAATGACATCCTTCTGACCGCAGTCAAATGCGAATTGTTCCCACTCCTCATAATCAGTTGGCACAGTCATCACACAACTCAAAATTAATATTTGAAAAACTAGAAAGCACTCAGAGGATGCATACCTCTGCCAACGCCATATACTAACTAAAAGCTGAATGAAAATCAGTTCATATAAAGCTACTATGAAGGGCAGGTAACTGTGTACGTTTCAATTTTTCAATTTTCACACCATTGTTTTAATATATAAAAAAATATCTCTCGATCGAAACAAATTCCTGGATCTGCCCCAAAATCTAATAAATTCTTAATTAGCCCATGGCCCACTCTTCCACAAAATGTCCTTTGGGAGGTATTGTGTGGACAACAGAGAAACAGGAGTGATTTCTACATTTCAGACTATTGTCTTAATATATTAAAAGATATCTTTCAATCAGAAAAATTCCTAGATCCGAAAAATCTTTTTATAAATTCTTCCATGGCCCACCCTTCCACAAAATGTCATAGAAATTCATTGAAAACTTTTGGAGATATTGTGTGGACAACCAAGCAGACAGACTTGAGTGAATTTCGTTGGCAGAGGTAAATAAAAAAGAAAATTCTACCTGAAGACAGCTGGAGAAACAATAATCCTTCAGCCAAAAAGTAGTTTCACAAACTGGGGATCCTATCCGAACCAGTGGCGTAGCTAGATTCACGCCCCACCACCACCCTGCACATTCTTCAAGAATTTCTGGGCTCTTTAGTTCCCTTGTGTGATAAAAGTCGAATCTCGTCATTTTTTCGTGATTTTGAATACAAAATAACTTCCTTTAATTTTTAATAAAAATGTAAAATGAACAATAAACTATGAAAATGAAAAATATTTTCAATTTCAGTGTTCTAGACTTCTAAATATTAAAATTCTAAAACTCAAAAACCTTTTTAAAAAACGTAAAATTTTAAAATTAACATTTTTATGAACGTAATTAATTACGCCTTTGTAATGGTGTATGTCTTCTGATGTACATGTTATGGCTGTTTAGGCCATTTTCAACACCCCGACTGCTAGAACGTGAACATCCTGCAAGCTTTTGTAGGCCTGAGCATTTTTTTTAATTAAATTATTTTTGATTGGTCAAACATAGTTTCAAATTGAACCAATCAAATTTAATCTCTTAAAGAGGCTTCAGTAGTCATAATGTCCGATGCAACTCAAAAAAGTTTTAAAATGCTGCGAATGCAACATTTCTCCATGTAAACATGTAAGTGAATTTAAAATTATTTGGTGTGTATCCGTAACTATTAAAACTAAGATATATATATTAGAAACCATCAACCAAAACTGTCAGCATAGGTTTCTTCAGTTTTTAAGTTGGTCTGGCTTGCTGGCTATGTATGTATCATGTGTACAGGCCGCACTAATGAACCTAGAGGGATGAAAATTTAAACATTTACTCATTATGTCTAGGAAAAACAAGGCTTTTAGTGGGGTGTCCAGACTTTTTTAGTGATCACTGCCCAATAAAAGGTGAAAGAAGTAACTTATTCATTGGTCACCCCTTTTCCCAATTTTTTAATTGATCACCCCCAACACGGCATGCTGCCAAAAGACATTGGTCACGTGACAGCTTCTATTGAGTGACTAACCAGACACACACAAATTCTGCCCCCCCCACACACACACACAAACACTATAAGGATATTATCATTAACTTTATTTACACAATGATAATCAGGTAAAAATAGCATTAGATATACACATAAACATTAAATTATATTTAGAAATTTAGTTTTAATTAATTGACTACATATAATCATTTAAGGACCCGCCAGTCACATGCAAATATTGTAGCCACACAGACAACATAATCTGCACCAATGTGGTCTGCAAGCTTTGCAAAGTACACTTGTGCTTGAACAAAGACAGAAACTGTTTTGAGGCATACCACACCCCATTAAATTAGCCTGTTTTTGGCCCACACAATAAATTTTAAAATCAACCCAGAGGTGTTATTTTTTTTGTCCATATCAATTGTCTTGTATCTATTCATTATATTGAATGTTATTCTTTAATTCTATGTTTTATTTAACTTTCTACTTTAATTTTTTATATTTTCCATTTTTGGTCATTTTTTGGGTGAGACACCATATATGATCATTTCATCAGAGGGGGTTTAAACAGAAAAATTTCAGAAATCTTGCAACTGAAAATATCTTGTAATTAGGTCTAGTTTAACATACAAAAAGGTTGTTTTGATATCTAAAATATTTTTAGGAGTGTCCTATAAAGGGTTAAGACAAATTACGTACAATGCAAATGGGTTCCCTTTGGATAATCTTGAACTAGCCTCTTCAATCTTGTGTATATAATTTGGGAATTTACTGTGGTGAAATTTATGTAAAACTTTGTTGGGGGAATTTACCATGGTGAAATTTGCATGGGGCATTTTTCGTATATACATATGCATGCACAATATCTATGTTGCTTGCATGATGCATATGAACAAAAGATATATTTTCATAATTTTAATGTATTAGAGTCGAACCAAATCCATGATTTGATGAGACTCATAACACCTATACCAACCTACAGAATCATTCACAACATTTTTTAAGTTCGATATGAACAGACTAAAATAAATAGATATCAAAGAGACATGTTAATAAATATGATTAAATATCTTCTCAATTTTTTGCTGTGACCATTATTTTTATGGAACTATCAATATCTTTAATCTTGAAGTGTTTCTGAGTATGTTTTGTCATTAGACTTTATAGTTGAAAAAGATTGACTATACTCAATGGTGGAAATGGGGGGAGGGGGTACACAGGGTACAGAATACACCTGCTTCTCAATTTCCAGGTTTTTTGTATGTTCAATATCTACTAATGGAGACATTACGATATACCTAGTTCCCAAAACCCAGCCTTACCATATACCTAGTTCCCAAAACCCATTTCCATCACTGACTATACTTTTGCATGTGCATCACAGTATAAAAACCAATAACATTTATTACTTTAATGTCTCATTATGAAAAGCATTTATTACTTTTACTCCATCTATCCATCCCAATCGGCTTACATCTGTATATTTATGTTTGAAACCATCAACCAAAACTGATACTATTGTTCGGACTGAGATCCTCATCTTGGTT
>VCCN01005793.1:1630597-1641610 GCA_006491835.1 Architeuthis dux
AGAACATATTTTGAAATATTCTATGCTGTTTTGATATTATTACTCCAATTCAGTTTCTAAGTCAAACTTTCCCATCTCTATTTGCACAAATAAATCAAATAAGCATGACAGGAAAAACATTTTTTTTAAAATCATCCCTAGTAAGAACAGAGATTTCAGGATCAGGAACGTCTTTTTTTCTCTGCTTTTGTCTTTTTTTATCCATCCTTTCCATTTTTTTAAATCCATTTTTTTAAATTCAAGTTTTTGCCTTATTATTTGTACAAAAAACAAAACTTCCATTTCCTTTGCACTGCTTATGATATTGCAGCTCAATTGTTGAAGTGATGAACTGGAAATCATACCCGGTACTATACATAGATTTCTTAATCCAATGTTTCAGCCATTGTACCCTATGGCCTTCTTCAGGTGGGTATCATAAGAAGAAGGTCGTAGGTTACAACAGCCGAAACATTGTTTTAAAAAGAAGAACCAAGATGAGGACAACAGTTTGAAAAAAATCTATGTATATAGATGATCCCTCATCCCAAAAATTCAGAAAATAGACAATACTGATTGATCATCAGAATCAAGTTGATTTTCAGTTAAGTATTTTTTTTCTTTCTGAGGAAGTTCCAGGAGTTTCATTCGGAGAAGAAAAGAAGTTCTTATGGTACACAGAATAAAACAGGAGAAACAAGATATTTTTTTAAACTCACAAATGAACAAATTTATGTTAAAAAAAAAAAAAATAATTGAATTTTCTGCCTTTTATCAGAAATGCTTTTAAAAAAAGGTGAGAGAGAGTGAAAGAGAGAGAGACAGAGAGAGAGACAGAGAGAGAGAGAGTGAGAGTAAAAGACAGAATTTGAAGATGAATGCTAGGAAATTACTTTCTGCTTATTTCCTTTTAGTGTCAGTCACTATGGAGTTTTCTATTTTTTTCTCTCCGCGATTGGTGTATGTTTGCATTACCTCCTGTTCTTCATTTTTCATTTGTTTATTAACAGTTGTGTAGTGCTGTGGGAACTGTGTCCTCTTATTCTTTTGGTGAGGGGGAATGGCGTTCCCTCACTAGCTATATACTACTAAAATTCTCTATTTGAACAATTCACTGATAAGAAAAATTGACCAAAATATGTCCCATATGGCCCCAAAGCATCTCTGAAATTGGTTAAATTTCAAAAAATTTCTCGGGAAGATGGGGGGTGGGGGTTAAGATCCCCCTCCACCCGAGCAAGTAGCTTCTCACTTCTTTTTTAGCACTACACCACTGAGTAGCCTACTTGGCAAATTCACGATTTTGTATTGCATATGATAATGAGACTATCTTAATCAATACATAATAATTTCTCTGCTACATTGCGTATCATTAATTAGTCCTTGGAGAACAATCCCTAGGGTGATGAATTTGTTAGGAACCAAATAACTTCAGCAGACATGTTGACATTGGTCAGCTTATGGGAAATGGGGGATTGACATTATAGTTACAGATTTTGTTGATGTAAGAGGAATAAGAATAACCTACAAAGTTTATTAAGAAGCGACTAAAAGTTAACAAAGAATTAAAATTTCTACAAAGAAGGGAAATTGGGATGTAACATGAACATCAGAAGGCATACATCAATCCAATACACCAGGCAGAACTATAAAAAAAATTTGGTTAATTTTAAAATTGTAAGGTTTTTTTTAATATTTATTTTTTAATATTTATAACGTCTAGAACACTGAAATTGAAAATATTTTTCATCTTCATATTTTATTGTTTGTACAAAGAAATAAGAACTAAAAAGTCAACCAAAATGTGTGCTCTATCTTTTTACTCAACTACAGTAGTTTTGCAATTAAAATGTATGTAAATCCTATCACATTCCTATATCACATTTATGAGTGTGTTGAAATTTGTGTTTCCTTTTTAGATAATACAAGGCAACTCTGCGACCCATTGGTTCACTAATTGGTGTGAGCATGAACGCAGTCTCTGGCTACAAGGCACCATTTTGGTGAAGGCACACACAGATAAACAGAATCAGACTTTTAGTATTAGATAAATAGACAGATCAGATCATTGGGGTGAGTGCAAATGCAGACCCCCACTGTTATTATTCAGATGCAAATCACCCAGATTTATTTTACATTCTTCAAGTTAGCTCATTTTAGTCGTATCTTAATTCCATACCTCTGGCTACAATGAACCATTTCGGCTACTTAGAGGTCACACACATAAACAAAATCAGACTTTTAATATTATATAGATGATAGAAAAGGCTTGTTAATCACTGCTACCCACAACACTGATTTATTGCTGGGTTTAGTTTATTCATGTGTTCAAACATTTATATGTATCAGGACTTTGCCCAGCCCTAACCATTCATAGTAGAAACTGGAAATTTTGCACACACACACACACACTTCCCTCAATGAGTAGGGAAAATGTTTGTATGGTATTTTCAAAATTTCCCTCCAAAATAGGTTTTTAGTGTGGGGTTCAATATGCAATGTAAGTTTATGCTAAATTGGTCACTAGTTTGTGCCCACTTGTTTTTTGAAAATTCAGACCTTTTTTAGTGCCCAACAAAAGGAGAGAGACTGTGTTATAATTCTATCCAGATCTGAACATTCATTCATTGATCACCCCTTTTTCCAACTTTTTAATTGACCAGCCCCAACACAGCATATATGGGTGGCAGTGATTCATAATTTCCCTTGGAATGCTAGTTGACATTAGAATTAATCAAGATCTCAATCAAATAAAAAAAACATACCAAAGATAGCAATCTATCAGACAATTTAACGCATAGAAAAAAATCCATTCCATAAAACATTCTTGCATCCAATCAATATTAGATTAATTTCCTCCTACCTAGGTATTAAAAAAAGATACTCATAAAATAAATGTTACTTCCTGTTCTATCTTATGAGGATGATATGAATATACTTTGAAATAAGTCTCACGACAGGGCCTCTGAGAGGAATTTTATAAGGCGTTGTAAAGCTGTTTTTGCCCCACCCCCACACACACACTGTACAAACACCCTTGTCCTTTAGCCATCCTGTTTTCATCTGCTATAACCCTTTTAGCATGCCATGCAATATTTGCTGTTAGTAAATGATAGAGTCAACCTATTTTACTAATGGACATATCATATTGACTTAGAAGTTTTGATACTCAGCTCTCAGAAACTTTTGGGCCACCCTTGGCTCTCCAGGCCCCTGTGCAATGCACCAGCTGCACCTCCCACTTATAGGCCCAGCTTGCCACACATCTGAAGTGAGTTAATTATTGATTAGCTGCATGTATGTTTTTCAGAATTTATTCACTCAGGCAACAACCAGTAGTTTCTGATACAGTCCCTGTAAAACACATGACAGTGTTCAGATCTGGATAGAATTATAACACAGTCAACCTATTTTCAAACTGAGATATCCTTTCTCCATTCAGATGCAACAGAGAAAGTAAACTGCTCTTTATGTTTCAAGTTTATACATGGTGAATGAGCAATAGGTGTATGAGAAAATCAATTCAGGTGTTAAATTTCGGGGGAAATCAGTATAATTCGGGCAAAACCGTGTTAAATTTCAGGCAAATCAGGCCTTTTGCCCCGCCTTATAGAAAGAGTTCCCATACGCCAATGTAAAATAGGCTATTGTGTCTATAAGAGTGCATACCTCTGCCAAATTCATTATCACTAAGAACTGAATGAAAATCAGTTAATATACATACACGATGCAGGGGGGTAACTGTAAATAATTCCTGGATCCACCACAAAATTGAACCAATTTTTCCTTACCCCACAGCCCACTATTCCAGAAAATTTGGTTGAGAACTTTTGGAGATATTGTGTGGACAAAAAGACAGACACAAGTGAATACATATCATATACCTCTTCCAACTTTGTTGGCAGAGATAAATGAAAAAATATCAAAGCAAAAAGACTCTCCAGGAGTGTCAAATGATAGTTCACTAAAGGATGTGAGCACTTATCTTGTTTTGGGAAATTTGCCACTAACCAGACATTTAATCACCTCTTATATAGCACATGGCCCAGCCTTCCACAAAATTTAATTGAAATTCATTGAGAACTTTTGGAGATATTGTGTGGACAAACAGATAGACAGACATACACGAGTGAATACAACTTTCTTGAAGAGAGGCAAAATATTTCTATAAATTTACTTACATTTTTTAATATTCAAATGAACAGTATAAAATAGCATACAAAATGATATTACAAAGGAAAAAAGATGTCAACAAACACCCCATTTGATATCAAGTGGTTCAACATGAAATTGCTGATTTTTTAAATGAAAATTGAAAGAATTCATAGAAAAAATATTTATTCAATCAAAATATTCTCCATTGGCCTGTAGACATATATTCCACCTTGGCAGCAAGTTGTCAATTCCTTCCTAAAGAATTCTTCATTCAAAGAAGTGATAAACAGGTCTGGTTATTCATGCAAAAGAAACCGTCAACATGTTGTGTTGGGGGTGATCAGTTAAAAAATTGGAAAAAAGGGTGATCAATGAAGTTATTTCTCTTGTCTTTTGTTGGACTAAAAATGTCTGAATTTTCAAAAAAACAAGCATAAATGCTGCCAGACACAAACTAAGGGATCAGTTTTGCATAAACTTACATCACAAATTGAACACGCCACTGAAAACTTATTTTGGGGGATCATTTTGAAAAAAAAAAGTTTTTTCTAAACATAATAATCAGTAAATGTTGAAATTTTCAGCTCCATTGATGTAGCCTGTATGCGTGATACATACATACATACATAGCCAGGCAGACTAACTTAAAAACTGAAGAAATCTATGCTGACAGTTTTGGTTGACAGTTTTTAATTATTTGAAGACTTCTTCAGTCTGATCCTGATTCAAGAAGTTCTTGTCTGTAAAGAAATGATTGAGATGCTTTTAAAAAATGATAATTCATATGAAAGATATCAGATGAATAGGCAGAGTGTAGTCTCATCTTTAATCTCAACTGATTAACATGGGGCCAAATTGTGTTGGATACACCGGTTCTCGTATGATCACCAAAGATAAGTAACGTCAAGCCTGTTCAGTTCCTAGATGGGTGACCAACTGAGTATACCATGACAATGTAGAGACCGATCTCTACACTACACCCAATAACACAAACCAAAGGCTCCCCCTCCCCTCTCTGAACCCGCTGACTGGCCTGGCTGCGAGCAACAAGACATGAATGAAAACTGATTTAACTTAGTAACATCATTTTTGCAATAGAAAGGTGGGCGTAATCATAAAGCTAACGGACACTCTTTCTATTCTCCCAACTGAGTGCTATTTGAGTTTTTAATGAACTAATTCAAGCCGGTCTCTATATCTATGTGCATAAACTGTTTGGCCACTTTGAAGAAAGCTATGATATATCAAACCAGTCCTCTTCTACCAAATGCTTGCCATAAACTTGCAGGGATAATAGCAATAGTTTTGGTTGATGTTACACTTTCTCATCTGCATTCAGCCATCTTCCCTGGTAATCATACAAAATTATTACCCAAAATCTAATTTCCCTGAGTATGCAAAAGTGAATCAATTTCTTACCTTCAAATATGATTAATTCTAGTCTGAATATGTCTGATTTTTTGTTCTTCGTTCAATACAAATGAAACCCATTTATTGAGCTTTTGTTGGCATGTAAACTTATAGTGTCTTGATTGTTCACATGTAAATTTGAATTAATGTTATTTCCTGTATTGTTGTATACCACTTCCGATTATTTGTGTATAAATTATACATCTGTGGCTACTTTCAACAGTGTGTACAGCAGTGGCATATGACGCTTTGTATCTTGGGTATGCTCTGTGCTACGGATGCAGAAAAGGGCAAAAATATTTTAGTGAATTAATAAAAGAAAAACAAAATTTGGATTAGATACTATTATCTGCTGATAATAGTATTTAATTCAAATTCTGTTTTCCTTTCATTAATTCTCTTATTTCTTTTTATTTGTTCACCATTTGTAACATCGAGTGAGCAAGGTTTGTGAAACTTTACAATTTAAAATCAGGAACCACCTCCCCTACATTTTGCCAAAGGGCTTTTACTGTCCATTGCTTTTTACAGACAAAAAAATATTGTTGCCTTTTAGTGCATCCGTAGCACACACCACACCCAAGATCTAAAGCACCATACACCATTAAGCAACATCAAATCTGTTCATTACCTAGATGGGTGACTGTCTGTGAATACCAGCTTCCATAAAACCTATCCAGGTTAGGATAGGGCTAATGACTCTAGACCGAAAGACTCAGTCTGTTACAGAAACATTGATGATTGTTGATGACCTATGCTCCTCATGGGGCAAAGGGCATAACAGAACTTTCAACAGTGTGAAAGAAAAGAAGAAGATTCAAAGAGTTTTTCAGACGATTGAACTCCTTCTTGTTTGTGCTGTTAACACAATGTTTCAGCTGATCCATTCTCCGGCCTTCTTCAGGTGTACTATCCGAATGTGATGGTGGTAAACAGAATTTTTCTCCAATAGTAGCAACGCTTATAATGTAGGATTCAGGTCTTTTTCTTTCCTTACTTTGTTAGGCCTGGATTTCTATACCTTGTACCTGTTGAGTAGTGGAAGCCACATTGGGTTGAACTCCGCACTTGTCTGACATACACTCAGTCGACATGTTGATGTGTGCTGCTTCTTTGATTTTACTCAGTTTCCAACAGCGTTCCTTGTCTATAATCTGGACTTTTTCCCCAGAGAGGATAGTGATCGCCTTTCTCTCTAATATAATGGATAATTTCAGTTGTCAATACCCGTGGAATTTCCACAGGTTCAGCTAGTTAAACATGAAAAACCATAGCAAAATAATTTCTATCTTATAATCATCAAGCAGTAAACGACAGCTGAACAAGCAAACAGACAGAAAGTTAATATAAAGCCAACAATGGTGATCCCTGAAGATATGATCATTTTTCTAGCTAAGAGAGAAAGATAAATAAATTTAATCTTTTTTCCTCTCTTTTGTGAGCAGAAACACATTTCAATAGTTCTAATTAGCCTCTTTATCTGTTTGGAGATTTTTTTTAAAAATCTCTTTTCATTCTGTAGTTAAGAATCTTTTGTAGTAGAGTAAAATTTCTGTAAAATAAAAGTATTTTGATGCAGAGGAGAAAATGTTTCTAAATTTTTCTTGTATTTAAAATCTTCAGTCTTATTTAGAATTAAGACTAGCTGTGGAAAAATTCATGGATATATTTGAATTTCTATGAGATAATTTTTTCAGAAAAGAACTCTGAATTCATTTCAATGGAAGGGTTCATTTTTTCAAATGGTGGGTAGGAGATATTTTTATCAGAAAAACTGTTACCTTTAAGTGGAAGAGTCTATTGTCACGGACAGAGAAACAGAAGAAAAAAATCACACTGTTCATTATATAAGTAGATTCTGGTTAACGATCTTGAGTTATCCCGCTTAGGCAAGAGAACACTTATTGACTTCCGGTGAGGGGGCACCATTTATATTCTGGTGGGTGAGCCGCCATATTGGTTTAAGGAGATGGGACACATGCATGTACCGTTGAGTGTGGTAAATGAGTGGGAATAAATTGAATCTGTGAGTACGTCTTTTGTTGCATTTTAAATCTGTTGATATCTGTGATTATAATCCTTTACAATTTGTATCATAGAAATACCATATAAAATCTTGACAGGATTAATAAAAAAAACTTATGGACGTGTTAGAAACAAACTGGTGAAATTCTACATTGCTGAGTACCTTATGCATCAATATGTGATCCATCTCCCCTCTTGAAACACCCAAACATCCCCATGAAAATCAAGGCCCAACTGATCAACACCATCTTTCTGCCCATATTGACCTACCAGTATCAGACGTGGACACTGTCCAAAGCCCAGGAGAAGAAAATCATCACCTGTGAGATGAGGTGCCTCAGATCAGCAGCAGATAAGACGTGGAGGAACTTGATTAGCAACAAAAAAATCTGAAAAATTGTTGTGGCAATGCCTGTTCATAAATTCATCCAGTGCCAGAGAATTGAATAGTTCAGACACCTGATAAGAATGGCAACTGACCAACCAATGTCCAGAGCCTACAATCCCACAAGTTCAGGCATTTGGGCAAGAGTATGACCTCACAGGCATTAGATCTAGGGAGTGGTAGAAAAGCTAAAATCCCCCAGGGCCGGTCCGTCATAGAAGTGACCTACCAAGCCTTCAACTGCTGTCTCCAACTCCCCTACGACAGCTCACATTAAACGTGGAAGATAAAATAAAAATGAAAAAACGTGACTCTAAATGATTTTTGCTTTGATATCTGTTGAATGATTCAAGACAAAGTAAAACCTAATGGCTTCACTTGTTTTGGTCATGAAATAATTGACTGAAAATCCAATTATTTTAAACTTTTTAAATGGAAAAGTTGAATTTCATGTAGATCAACCCAAGCAACTAACTTACTAAACAAGGATTGAAGATCAGCACAACTACACCTTTTTAGATTCAATTTTAAAAAGTTGAACGTCTGTTTAAAAAAGCTGAACTTCAAATTAAAAAAAGGCTGAACATCAATTTAAAAAAAAGAATTTCAAAGTAAAATTCAGTGCTTCTTAAAGTGGGCAAAAACTTTTGTTTTTTTAATTGGTGTGAGCACAAACACAGACCCCACAATATTATTTTTCAGTTGCAAATCACCAGGACTTTTTTGCATTTTTTAAAGTTTTTTAATTCAAAACCTCTGACTACAATGCACTGTTTCAGCTACTTAGTGGTCACATACAGATAAACAGAATCAGACTTTTAGTATTATATGGATGTACTGTATGCATCTTCCATTAAAACTATTGTTGACATACCAATTTAAGTCATTTGATTTGTTAACCAACTACATTCTTTGAGGAAAATGCAGATATCAGGGCTTGAGAGTTGCTAGCATAAGAAAATAAACATAAAACTAAATAGGTTAATTTTAAAAGAGCAAAGAGATTAGAATTGAATCATAAACTACAATCATTTTGCAGCTATAACTCAGTGGCTAAAGAATAAGCTAAAAACAGAAAGCTTTTAATCATAGGCATACAAGCCAGGAGGCTTGAGGGTGGGGGCAAATGCCCCTCCTCCAAATTCGGGTAAAACAGTGTAAAATTTTGGGCAATTCAGTATAATTCGGGCAAAACAATGTAAATCTTTGGGCAAATCAAGCTCTTTACCCCCCTTTACCAAAGAGTTCCCATATACCTATGCTTTTAATCATGGTTGCCAGAAGAAAAACTGATTTTAGATCAGAGTAGGTAGTTTATACTGTAAAATCTACCCTACTCAAGTAGAAACTGTTCTAATTTTTAATGCATGAGTTTGATTATATGAGAGAAAAAAAACCTTTATTTAGAAAAGCTCTAAAATTTACTGCTATACAGTTTTGAGAGGAGTCATTATCATTCCAAATTTGTTTGGACAATTGAACGCCTTCTTTGTGTTCTTTACATTGTTAACAAAACGAACATTGTGTTAACATTATCAAGAACATGAAGGAGTTCACTTGTCTGAACAAAATTTGGAAAGCTCTAAAATTTGTTTATTATTTGGTTATGTTGTTATCTATTTTTATTATATACACTTGATTTTCTATATTTGTTTGCTGTAACCTTAAAAAAAACCTATCAATACAATTAGGAATATCAAATAAGCTGTATTCATGATAGGAGGCAAGGTAAAATAATTTATTAACTTTCAATTACCATTTTTCAGCACACTTTCTATTTGATCATTTAAAAAACAATAAAAATCAGACAAAATTAAATTTAACACCTGTCACAGTGTAAACAAAGATTTCCTCAAGTACAAACTATTTCATCATAATTATCTATCTATATATATAATTGTTGAAATATATATACAAATGCATAGGTGTGTTTGCATGCAAAAACAAGAGAGGTGTAATAATAATAATAATGAGGAAGAAAATACAAAATATATTAAATTCTGTGCACAAGTGCACATAGAACAAAAGAATGGCCTCCGTTCGATCTCTACAGACCTGGGCACATGGCTGGGTGAAGCATTACAGAGACCCTGGGATGTCCAGTCAACAGAATCCCCCTCTCAGACTTGCTGATGTAGTCCAGAAAAAAGCAGAGAGCAATATATCTGGCATCAGGAGCTGCCGGAAGGACATCAAATTGGGCATAAAACTGCCTCCCTGGTTTGGAATCAGAGTTGTCCTTCTCCTAGACTGGGTTCCTTCCAAAGGCTAGAGAGCCCAATCTTCCCTGCTATTTTACCCATAGCTGGGGGGAGAAGAGATGGATTCATGCCTTTCCCAAGAGCATTAGTGCAAAGTGAACATAACCAGCCCCAACCAGAGTTTGAACTCGGGTCACCGATTCCATTTTCTTCACTTTTACCAACTCCTGAGCAAAAGAAAGCAGGCTATTATTGATAGTAAGTACAACCTTTGCTGGAGCTTCAAAAACATAAAAACTTGCAACTCGATTAAACTAGTGTGGGGCTGTAGCATATGTTATAAAGAGCCCTAAATTTCAAAAATGCACATAAATATTAAAATATATCATTTTTTTAATTGTATAGTAAAGTAAAATTCTTTCATGCACTATACAACCAGACAATATGAAAAATGTCTGACATTTCAGTAATAGTATTACATTGTTTTCTTTTTGATCTTAATACAACAGCTATGACTTCAGTTTCCAATACCTTGTATTTATGTGTTGTAATGTATCATATTAGATACAACACTCCTATTAATTACTGTATTAAAATTAAAAAAATAATTAAAGATGATAATTGGCTAAAATGGCTAACCTTAAATAAAATAGGTTTTTATTAGAGGGTTTAATTTGCAATGTAAGTTTAGGCTAAATTGGCCCCTTAGTTTGTATCCAGCAGCATTCAAATTCAGATTTTTTTTAGTGATCACTGCCCAACAAAAGGCGAGAGATGTAACTTATTCATTGATCACCCCTTTTTAATTGATTACTCCCAACACATGTTGGTCGCATGACGGTTTCTATTGAGTGACTA
>VCCN01005793.1:1677505-1690083 GCA_006491835.1 Architeuthis dux
GAAGTTAGACTAATTTTCAAGTATGATTTCAAATTAGGAAATCAAAGATATTCAAATTAGGATATAATGCTGCTTAAGCTGCCGATAACATCAACAGAGCATTTGGAATAAACACTACTACAATGCGAATGATGTTGAAACAGGCTTCATAGGAGATGGATTACACTGAAAATGTTTACATCCTCACACGTTCAAGTGGCAATCTGTTCAATCTAAAGTGTCTTTAGACCCACAGTAAAACTACAACAAAACAGGCCTGGTTAGTCACTCAATAGAAACTGTCATGTGACCAATGTCTTTTGGCAGCATGCCGTGTTGGGGGTGATCAATTAACAAATATAGAACAAGGGGGATCAATGGATAAGTTACTTCACTCACCTTTTGTTGGGAAGTAAGTGATCACTAAAAAAGTCTGAATTTTCAAAAAACAAACATGAATGCTGCCGGACACAAACTAAGGGACCAATTTAGCAAAACATTACATTGCAAATTGAACCCCCCACTAAAAACCTATTGGGGGGGATGATTTTTAAAAAAAAGCCTTTTCTAGACATAATAAGGAGTAAATATTAAAATTCCCTGCCCCCTAGCTCTATTAGTGTGGCCTGTACATGATACATACGTAGCCAGCCAGCCAGCCAGCCAGCCAAACCAACTTAAAAACTTATGTTGACAGTTTCGGTTGACGCTTTTTAACTAGTAAGCAAACTACTGTTCGCAGATGATGCAGCTCTAGTTGCGCACTCCAACAGGTAATGTCCTACTTTGGCCACAGAACTCTTTAGATTGGAAGTCAGCTTGAAGAAAATTATCATCCTTTCTGAACTTGCACCCAACAAGATTACCACTCTCCTTCCATAACTATTGGAGATATTGTATGGACACACATGAGTGAATACATAAATGTATGGAAAAAAAATGACAAAATATCTCTGAGTCAAAAAAAAACATTCTAGATCCACCCCAGATTTTAATTCTTCCTTAGCCTATGGCCCACCGTTACAGAGAATTTCATTGAAATCCATTGAGAACTTTTGGAGATATTGTGTGGACAAACAAACACAGAGAGATAAGTTAATACATATACCGCTTCTAAAAATGTGACTCTCTTAAATTTTGGTTCAGTTGTTTTGTCAATAAATCAACATCAAGCTAAAATTATCAAGAGTTACTTATCTTAATTTGAAAACATATGTTATTAAGATGTCTGCAAGCACATATTGCCTTGATTTTGTTTGCTTACATTGGGTTGCTAATTTGTTTTGGGAAGTAAACTTGACACCTATATTTACACATATGATTTTAGGCAATATTTTTTTCCTCTGTAAATAGAAATTCAGTCTTTCTCTGCAAGGCAGAAATTTAGTAGTAAATGATGAGCTCTCGGTGAGACTCAAACTCACATCTCTCTTGCCTCGGGAAGCCTGGTTATTTGTACCAGCTGCTCTGCTGCTTGAGCTACAAGAGCCGTGTGGCTGGTAGAAGTTAAGATCTAATCATCCTTTATTTTTCACCGTTCACTCGGCACCATATTTGTTGATGTTTTTACATACACTAGTAGTATTAGTTGTATTAGTAATATTATCTTGATTTATTTTTATTAGATGAAGCATTGCCATGTCAACCATTGTTAACTTTTGACCAGTATTTCTTTCATCTTAATTTTAGTTGCTTTGTAACAAGTCAAATGAAAACAATACTGGTCAATAATTAATAATGGTTGCCAATGCTTCACCTGTTAAAAAAATAAATCAAGATAATATTACTGCTGTAAATACTACTAGTGTATTACCTTTGCCTACAAATTTGGCACCGAGCGATCGGGGAAAAATAAACATAAATCTATATGGTTAGATTTGATCTTCTGCCAACCACATGGCTCTTGTAGCTAAAGCAGCAGAGCAACTGGTACGGAACCAGGCTTCATGAGGCAAAAGCGATGTGTTCAAGTCTCACAAAGACTTTATCCTTTATTTCTGATCCATGCAGTGTACACACAGCCATAGATTGACGGTCTGAGTAGATGCGATGAAAAACAACTAAAATTAAAATTAAATAAATACTAGTCAAAAATTAAGGCAGAAATTTATTTTTTTTAGGATTAGATATTTTTTAGGATTAGATATTTTCTTGTTAAAAAGAATAATTCTTTTAATTTTAATTTTAGTTGTTTTTCATCGCATCTACTCAGACCGTCAATCTATGGCTGTGTGTACACTGCATGGATCAGAAATAAAGGATAAAGTCTTTGTGAGACTTGAACTCACATCGCTTTTGCCTCATGAAGCCTGGTTCCGTACCAGTTGCTCTGCTGTGTGTACATAGGCACATTCCATTGTCTGATTTTTTTTTCCTTCAAAAACTTAATTTACACTAATACCTTGATTAGTGCTTCCTAAAAGATGCAGTGCTAAACAAAACAGTACTATACAGGGTCATTATAAGATAGCATAAATAGCATGTCCAGAACACCTCTCTTTGCCTTGCTGCTGCTCTCCCAGTTAGGATCATTGTCATTATTTTAAGGTCATTCTCATTATGTTAAACTATATGATGTCATTAACCAAAGTGTACAGTAGTATACGGTTATTTTGGAGACTGTCTATGATGCTGTCTTTTATCATTCATTATTTATTTAGAGAATTTGACATAACTAAATTTATTATGAAAAATATTTGAAAAAGAGCACTATAGCAAATCAGTGCTAAACAGGGTAGCACTAAGTGGGGTATTACTGTATCCTGTAAGTTGGTTACTTTTTTGTTTATCGGTACAACATTTAGTGCAGTGATGTCACATACAAGAGAACATGATTTTATTTTTTATTCCAAGAAGCAATTTATAGCATTTTTTAACATAACAAATTTTGTATTCAATGACTTATGTTTTTGTTAAAAGCATTTGACTATACTTGGTGCTTTGTAAGTGTCTATAAGTAAAAAAAAGTTAAGCACCAATTTGATAAAACTTAAAAAAAGAAAATATCACATGTAGGAATTACCTGTTCAGCAGCTCTGCAAATATATATAAACGTTTTGACTTGTACAAAAATGAAGAGTGAAAAAGACACATTTTATATATGACCTAAATAGTCATATATGAAATGGTTATATGGTTTTGAAGGTGTGAGTAGTATAACGGTTAAAAGGTGTGAACAATAGAATCGGTGAACCGAATTCAAACTCTGGTCAATGCTGTTTGTGTTCACTTCGAACTAATGCCCCCCCCCGGAAAGGCATGAATCCAACTCTTATCTTCTTAGCTATGGGTAAAATAGCAGGGCAAACTGGGATTTCTAGCCTTGGGAGGCAACCAGTCTAGGACAATTCTGAATTCAAAACCAGCTCACCAGAAAATAGTGGCAATGGGTGAGCTCAATAAGCTACTACCTTCCAAAACCCAACATGAGCACACAGTTGTCATGGGAGGAGTTAGAAGGAAAGGCCTTTGTCCAGCAGTGAACCTGAAATTGCTGCTGCTGCTGATGATGACGATGATGACGACGATGACGACGACGACAACGACGATGGCAGCGGCGGCAATGGTGGCTTCAGTATTCCAATTCAGGTCAGTGATTGCTAAGTACTTATGAAATGCTCGGAACTGAAACAAAGTTTTATTTGGGCAGTTTACTCACAACAATCACAACTACAACAAGTGAATAAAGGTTTCCAAAATAAAACATCTCAAAGTCAAAGTTTTTTTTAGTTTTTTAAAAGGATTAATAGTTATTTCAAGGCTGTAAGGAAAACATGATATCTCTGACCTCTGTTTGTTCTCTAATATAATCTGTTGTCTTGTGATCTCTCCATATGATGTTAAGCATGATCCTCTCCTTTGCACGTTGCATGATTTTTAGTTTGAGAACCAATTTCCTGGTCAAGTTCCATGTTTCAATGTAGGTGACTATCAGGAGGATGCATTGGTTGTTGATCCTTCTTATAAACACCAATGGGATCTTCTTGTGCTTGAAGATCAAGCTTGTTCTGCCATTTTAAACATTTTTTTTTTGTTTATAGAAAATGACAATAATAATAGTAATAATATTGACTATAAAATAGAAAATCATTGGTGAAAAAGTAAGAAGTTGCAAAAACTCTCACAAGAACAACAAATACAAAACCTCAAAACAACAGAGACAATACAAACAACTACTAATGATACTGAGGACATTGAAAAAGGTGCTCGAGCTCTGAGGAGACTTAGTATCACTTGGACTATAATATAGCTCACTAGAGAATACAAATGTAAAAAATTGCAATAATAACAATAATCTTTTTAATTTTTTGTTCGGTGCAGAATGTGTGATGTGTTGTCATGCACACAACATTGTGAGTTAAAATAACAATTGTAATACAGAAATATACAAGAAAACATGAGTGAGAAAAAAAGAAAAAATATAAAAGAAGCACAAACAACCAAATAGGGTGATTGTGTAGCAATCTGTGGAGACAGACACCAATAACTGAATGAATCAGGAGGAGCTTTTGATCCATAATCATTTAAAGAAAATCACTGCAGGATACCGGGCCGGCCTTAGAGATGCAGGGACAAATTGGAAACACTTTTTGTGGGGCCCCGGTTTACAGACAAGATATAAATAAAGTTTATTATAGACTTTATATCTCTATAGTAGAATGGAAAGCAATCAAAATGTGTGCTTAAATATTTCACAGAAATAATTTTTTATGCTACTCTATAATTAACATATCATTTAATTCCAAGTAAAGTAAAAAAAATATTTCAAAATATAAATAGTATAAACAAACATAACTGACTTTTTAAGAATTCAGAAGAAAATTAAAATCATTGCTGTTCTCTGTAAAATCTGTAATGTGTTGTTAGGTGTATGTTGCAATGTGTCACATGTATTTGACAAAACTAGAGTAGATTACCCTAGCACAAGGCCCCCTTAAGTGCGGGCCCAATTGGGAGCAATTGGTTTAATTGGCTTAAAGCCAGCCCTGGTGTGGTAGGTACATCATACTTTTGTATGTTTAGCTCTACAATATTTAAATATAAGTACCCAGATGATATTCCAAGATTAGTTTTGGACAACTGAACCCCTGCTTTATGTTGTTGATGTTGTTACCACAATGTTTCAGCAAATCCATTCTACAGATTTCTTCAGGTATATGATCCATCAGGAAAAAGAACTCTTTATTTTTATAAAACAAGATGGCAACACAAATTGGTTACTAATAAAATTTTGCACAAGCTATCTTCTTTTAAAAAAATGTTTGCTATCTTCTTGTACTTTATATGATTGCAACAGAATCAGCATGTTTCTTTGATTTTCAGCAAAGAATCAAATTAAATGGTGATTCTCTGTTATTTTGTGATAGAGTCTATGAGGTTGTTAAGATTACTACAGCAGGGGTAGCCACTCTGATGAAGATGAATGAAAAGGGACTATTTGATGGCTGATGATATTGCAGATATACAATAATTGATTAGTTTACCTGGACAGGTAAAATCTGTTCATTACAGAATGTTACAATGGTTGTAGTAATAGGAAGAGAAAATAAATGAAAATTTAAAGGAAAATTTAAAGGAAAGGAAAGAATATAATAACAGGGATAAAAAAAAGAAAAAATCCACTTATATTATGAACACTGTGTTTTTTTCTGTTTCTCTGTCCTTAACAATGGACTCTTCCATGTAAAGATAAGAATTTTGCTGATAACAAATATCTCCTATCAACCATTTGATACAATGGACTCTTCCACTGAAACAAGGTTAGTATTTTCTTTACTAAAAAAAATAATCTAATAGAAATTCAAATATATCTGTGAATTTTTTCAATGGAACAAATGCTTGAAAAAATAAAAATGAGAAAGAAAGGAAAAAAGAGATATATAAGAGAGAAAAAAGGAAATGAAAATGGAAAAATAAAGAATTAGAAACAAAGAAAAACTTTAAAAGTGAAAAAAAATAGAAGTACCTAGAATAAAAAAATAAGAAATGAAGAAAAAATGCAAAGATAAGAAGAAAAAAAGTATATAGGAAAGAAAAAATAATAGTGCAATTTTTCCTGCCTTGGTAATGAACTCTAGTTCTACATATTTTCACACTGGTGAATGTGATTTAGACAGCACCTTGTAAACAACATCTTGGTATGTAAAAGAATTGCGGCATTCATGAAGATATCTTGTGCATATACTTTAGGTGAACTTGACAATAGTTTTGTAAGTTTTGGATCTGTTTATTCAGATAGAAAATTGGATAGTGAATCAAGACATTTTGTAGATGGTTACAAAGGCAGTAAAAGCAATGATTGCTTGTACAAATTTAAATTTGAATTTGGTTCAAGATAATTTTGGCACAGCCTATCTCTCATGGCTAATAAAACTGTATTGGCATATTTTAATATAATACAAGTATGATTGCATTCTACGAAGTAACATATTTAGTTCAGATTTTATTCTATACTTTGAACAACTTTCTTCAGTGTGTGGTTCCATTAAATAAAAAAATCATTGAGTATTTCTTATTTTTGAGATGCGATGTCAAAATAAATGTGGTATTTGAAAAATTGACTAACTAGTTAACAGTCACAGTTAAGTAATACATTATTTTCAAGTATAATAATAATATATTATTATTATTATACTTATGATTATAAGTATAAGAATAATTATTAATTACTACATTATTTTAGGTAATATATTCTTTTGTAGGCACATTAATTTCCCTTGTGCGCTGGTGGCAAAATGTTTGTACAGATGCACAAGCGCACAGCTTAGAGAGAACAATGTATATAACAAAGAGAAGAGTCAGGAGAATACACCTTTGTCTGACGTCAGCAAGGACTTCAAACCAGTCCCTTTAGCCATCTTCTGTCCTGATCCAACACTTTGAGAATATAAAAAATTAAGAAATTTTCAACCAAAACTGTCATCAAAAGTGTCAAAATAGGTTTCTTTTATTTATGTCCAAACTCTACAGCATTGAAACTCTGTTGCTAAAAATATGAATATGTTGCCGTCCAAAGATGAGTACACCCCTAGAAAAAATATTTTTGGCAACAGAGTATCAGTGCTTGGTCATAAATAATACCTGATAATATCCGTTTTGATTGTGTAATGTTCCACTAGAAATAATAACATCCTGCTATGAGTGTAGGTGTACTTATTTATGGGTGATACTGTACAGGCCACACCAATGGAGCTATAGGGCTGAAAATTTAAACATTTACTCCTTATTATGTCTTATGTCTAAAACGTGTTTTTTTTATTTCGTCCCTAAATAGATTTTTAGTGGGGGTTACAATTTGCAATGTAAGTTTATGTTAAATTGATCACTAGTTTGTGTCCGCTTGTTTTTTGGAAAATTTAGACGTTTTTAGTGATCACTGCCCAACAAAAGGCAAGAGAAGTAACTTATTCATTGATCGCCCCTTTTTCCAATTTTTTAATCATTCTCAACACATCATGCTGCCAAAAGACATTGGTCAATAGCAGTCTTTTCTCTGATATCCTAAATAAGTAAAACCCGATTTAAAAAGGTGTCTTAAGAGTGTGTGGAATCTGTGGGTTGCCAGTAAACATTTGTCTGGCTACCACCATTTAGCAAATCTACTCAATTATGTCTGATCAGACCTACATGATATAACAAAGGCCTCAGTTCACATCTCTTTTTCTCGATCTCACTTGACTGAAGCTAAAATAAATACAGGTCTGGTTAGTCACTCAATAGAAACCATCATGTGACCAACATCTTTTGTCAACATGCTGTGTTGGGGGTGATCAATTAAAAAGATTTGAAAAAGTGGTGATCAATGAATAAGTTACTTCTCTTGCCTTTTGTTGGGCCATGATCACTTGAAAAGTCCAAATTTTCAAAAACAACAAGCATGAATGCTGCCAGACACAAACTAAGGGACCAATTTAGCATAAACTTACATTACAAATTGAACCCCCCCCCCCCTAAAAAGGGGGAGGGGGTTAAATAAAACAAAAAAGTTTTTTCTAGCTATAATAATAAAAAAATGTTTAAATTTTCAAGCCTCTAACTCCATTGGTGCGGCCGGTATGCATGACACATACATATGTATGTATGATAATTATAATGACATGTATGTATGTATCATGCCAGACTGACTTGAAAACTGAAGAAACCTATGTTGACAGTTTTGGTTGACGGTTTCTAATACTGAATGCTCAAGACAAGCAGATTTCTCTGAAAGATTTCACAATTTGATTTGACCAGATCAGATTAGGAAAAGTCAGTTAGAACAAGAATCTCCAAACTTTCTGTCTCACTGACAAAATTATAGCCTTTGAGTGGCTTTGACCTACTGGCCTCTTTGAATGTTTATTATGTTTTAACAAGACAGCCATCAGTTTAAAGTTAAAAATCTATCACTGCTTCTTTGATTATTTTTCATCTATATTTCTTTTTTTTTTAAAAAGAATTTTAACAAAAGACTTAATATGACCAAAATATTAAATTTCTTCAATTTGCAATCAATTAACATATAATTACATGGTATTTTACACATAATTTCTTTGATTTTGTGATGAAAACAGCAACTTCATTTACTGGTGAACTTATTTGGCACTCATAATTGATTTTTGATCATTCGTGGTTCAGTTATAATGTGGTTGTCTTTCTTGGACCCCAACACCCACATTATAAAGGGAGACTACTGTATTATGTGTTTAATATTATAGTTTTACCTTTCAAGCAATCTGTGGTCAGATATTACAAGAAACAGAAAGTTTTGCCAATTTTTGAGGCATTTTGATCCTAATCCTTGAGCCCCCACTTTAGAAAAGGATTCCTTATCCATCTAAGATGCAATTCTTTAAAAAAAACCCTGCAAGGAAAAACACAGAATTTTATGCTTATTTTTTTATTTATAAAATTGATTCCTATTTTTCTCCTTTCATATTTCCTATGAAGCAGGGACAAGATTAATGAAAAATAGATCAAGACGTAAACGGATACAAGAGAAAAATAAAAAGGTTCTGCTTTTAAATCTACTCTACTGTAAAGAATCTTCTGATTTTTTTAAAAATATACCCCATTATTTCTGAATTTATATACACACACCATGTTTACATATGTAAACATTTATATCAAATCCATACATCTAATAACAGTACATTTACATTCATACAAAAATTATATATGTATATACATATTATTAAGCATATATATACATACATGTGAATGTGCGTACATGAATGTATGTGTTTTGTATGTTTTTTCCTTAAATGATTCATCAGATCATCTCTTTCGTCCAATTATATTTTTGTCTTCAGTTTATTTTTTATTTTTAAGAATAATTTTTGCAAAAAGAAATGGAATAAAAAAAAAAAAACAGTTTAAGAACCGAGAGGATCAGATCCCTTAAATTGGTAAATCATTCAGATTCTTTTAGGGAATTGTCAGAAGTATAAAGCCAGCAATCATCAACAAAATTATTCTTGAAAACTAAATACAGTACCAGACTATTTATCTGGCTTCCAGAAAAGCGGCTATTTTTTAAATTGGCAACTTTTGAATCTGGCTGGTTTTGTAGTAGTTCGCTTCTCAGCTGCTCTTTGTTTGGTTGAATTATCTTCAGATGAAGATTGGTGGATTAATATTCATAAAACAGACCATGTTTTTGAAGTAAAATAATTTGAATAGGTTATAAACAGTTTCGTTCTTTACTTTTCTTGGTCTACTTTTCTTATATTTCATATTTCATATACTATCTCTTAAAAAGTTCAAACAGACCCTGCTTTAGGGGTGCATTAAATGTATTTGTTAAATACATTTTTGTTCTTTACTTTTCACTGTTTGTTTTATATTTTAAGTATACATGAAGCATTGGTCCAGATATCTGGAAAATCCAATAATCCAAAAGAGAGAAGCCCCACTCTTCTCATTTGGATTGTACACCTGAAAAAGGCTGTAGAATGGATTGGCTGAAATGTTGCGGCAATGACAAAAGCGGCAAAAAAATGAAATATATAATTCTTGGAATGAAGAAGAACAACTGATTTATTCTTAGTAAAAATTGTCGAGTAGAAACCGAAAAGTCTGTAAAATAGGACAATGAGAAGGAAAGGCAATGAAAGTAGAAGAAAAACTGAACGAAGCTGCAATTTGGAAACGACACAAAAACTTTCTGCTCAACTGAACAAATCTTGTTGCATTTGCTTGATCTGATTTACAGAACAAGGAACCGTTGAATTCTGCCAAGACAATTCCAATGCCAAATTTGGTAAACGGTCCAGAGCAAGATTTCTCAAAAGGTAGAAAATGGTTGCTTCCAATTCAGTAATTTATTCTGACTGATATCCTTTCTCTATTTATTTATTTTTTAAATATTTTGTCCAGAGGTACTAGCTACATGATACTCCATACAGCTTGAAGCTATAAACTATGAGGTTCAAATCCTCATGATGAAAAGGTAAGACTTCTTACTACCAGTTAACCCATTGTAGCTGACAGTTCACCACGTTAAAATATATTTATATATATATATATATATATATATACGCACCATGTCTGTTAATAACTGCTACCAAACGTTAATTAATCACCGCTACCAAAGGTTTAGGTTATTCATGTGTTCACACATATTTATATGTATCTATGTACCTATCTATCTATATATTCAGACATCGACCAACCCTAACTATTCATAGTAGAAACTTGAAATTTTGCACACACACTCTCCTCAATGAGTAGGGAAAATGCTTTTTTTATTTTTTGAAAATAGGGTTTAGTGGGGGGGTTCAATTTTCAATGTAAACTTATACTAAATTGGCCAGTAATTTGTTCCTGATTGTTTTTTGAAAATTCAGACAATTTTTAGTGATCACAGCCCAACCTTTTAATTGATCATCCCCAACACAGCATATATGGATGGCAGTGATTCATAATTTCCCTTGGAATGATGTTTTTGTTTTTATACTAGGAGTATTATTAAAGCAATTATTCTTTTAATTTTGTATTAATAGATGAAGTATTGTAACCCATTGTTTCAATTTTGACTACTCTTTACCATTATCTTCATGTTTTAGTTGTTTTTATCACTGTAGCTAAATGGCCATAGCAGCTGGGTTTAAACTAAGCTTCCTTTTGGCAAGAGAGACGTGTGTTTGAATCTCACTGAGAGCTTATTCTTTATTTCCGATTCCCACTGTTTGCTCGTTGCGGTAAAGTGACAGCCTGAGTTGAAGTTGTGATAAAAACAACTAAAAAAAATAAGATGAAGGTAAATAGTAGTAGTCAAAATTAATACAATGTTTGCACCAATCAATTGTCCAAATCTTTTCATATTTCTGATTAGCCTTGAATAAAACCAATGAGAAAATCCCAGCTCAAAGTCTGACCAATACAAGCTTTGGAAGGAATCAATAATTGTTAAGAATGTCTTGGAGAAGGTGGGAGAAAAAATCAATAAACCTCTGGTTTGAGAATCCTTCCACAGTATGAGGTTCCGAACTATTTCAGGGGAACCAAAGACCCCTGCCCTGTCATTTCGTTCCTGTCCAGTTTCCTATAGCCACAAGAGAAAGCAATTAGCTTCAGGTTTCAAAAAAGCTAATTGAAAAAATATGATCACTACTACAATCACTATATGATATTCTTTGACATCATGATATTATCACTGTCATCATTATTATATGATGTCATTATTATATGATATCATGATATTATCACTGATATCATTATTATATAATATCATTATTATATGATATCATGATATTATCACTGGTATCATTATTATATGAGGTCATTATATAAGATATCATGATATTATCACTAGTGTCATTATTATATGATATCATGATATTATCACTGGTATATTCACACAAAAAGTTTGCAATAGTCATTGTTGGAAATCAAGTGACAGCAAATTTCCTCAAATCTCCAGCACTCTCCTCAGTATCACCACAAATCTCAACAGTGCCACAGAATGCTGTCACAGTTCCTCCCTGGATCTTTAACTGTTACAAATGCTTAACAGGTCTGGTTAGTCACTCAATAGAAACAATCACATGACCAGTGTCTTTAGGCAGCATGCCGTGCTGGGGTGATCAATAAAAAAATTGGAAAAAAGGGATGATCAATGAATAAGTTACTTCTCTCGCCTGATTTTTCAAAAAACAAGCATCAACACTGTTGGACACAAACTAAGGGACCAATTTAGCATAAACTTACATTGCAAATTGAATCCACCACTAAAACCCTATTTAGGGGGGGGGGTATTTTCAAAAAACAAGACATAGACATAATATGGAGTAAATGTTTAAATTTTCAGCCGTCTAGCTCCAATGATGTGGCCTGTACAAGTGATACATACATAGCCATCCAGACTGACTTGAAAACTGAAGAAACCTATGTTGACAGTTTTGGTTGATGGTTTCTAATACTGCCTGATGGTTTCTAATACTGCCTGACAATGCCATACAGAACTCAACGGTCTATTTAAGCATTCTAAATGTAACATTTCAGTAATTTTATTAATTACCAACAAACGAATCATTTTATTTATTACCACCTGATATCTTTTGCTGATTATTACCTGACAGATCATTACATTTGTTACCACCTGACAGATCATTTTGCTT
>VCCN01005793.1:1718941-1729028 GCA_006491835.1 Architeuthis dux
ATATTGTGTGTATATATATATATACATAAATATATTGTAAGTTTATTCCTCAGTTATTATACCATAAATAAGGCCTTAATAGTTTGCTTGATAGTTTGCTTGTAATGGTGTATGATAACTATTTCTATTGCAAAGCAATGAAATGGCATATAATAACAATTTGTTTTGACCTTCCTTACCTGACCTTCTAACCTTCTCATCTCCAAAACTAATGCTTCTCATTCAATTCTACTTCTTTTTCTGTCAGTATTCATTGTTGAGCGGCCTTTTGCATTTTCTGAGGGACATGTCAGAAACTTGGACACCCTCAACCCATCAGTAACCATCTAACTACTGCTGTGTACTCTCTCCAAACCTTTGGAGGCAGGCTACTATAGACACACATGTATACATTTATATATACTTGCATATGCATATATATGTACACACATGTACACATAAGCACATGAACACATATAAACATACATTTATATTTTTTATTCTTTCAGTGGCCATACTGGTAAGTATTTTTGCAAAGATTTCTCAAAATTTACAAGCAACTATTTAGGCTGCAAGCAAATCTTGATTGTCTTTTGTGATTAATATATTTATATTCTTGTAAAATCCTTAATATTCAAAGAGAAAAACTGCTGCTATTAGAAACCTAATTAGAAACCGTCGACCAAATGTCAGCATAGTCAACATAGGTTTCTTCAGTTTTTAAGTGATTCTGGCTGGCTGGCTATGTGTGTATGTGTCACAGCCGCACCAATGGAGCTAGAGGGCTGAAAATGAGGTCTAGAAATTTTGTTTTTGTTTTTGAAAATGTCCTCCCCAAATAATTTTTGTGTGTGTCGAGGGGGGAGGGATTCAATTTACAATGTAGGTTTATGCTAAATTGTACCCATAGTTTGTGTCTGGCAGTGTTCACACCTTTTTTTTTTAAAGATCCACCAGAAGGCAAGAGAAGTAACTTATTCATTGATCACCCCATTATCCAATTTTTTAATTAATCACACCCAACACGGCATGCTGCCAAAAGAAGTTGGTCACGTGACGGTTTCTATTCAGTGACTAACAAGATCTGTTCTTTCAAACTTTGGAAAAAGCCAGCTAAACCTTGTGAATGTTTTTCCCAGCATTCATTATACTTTGTTGATATTTACTAAGCTCAGCTCAGCTCAGTAGAGGATAAAACCAAATGAAGGAAAATTGGAATAGGAAGTGTGTAGCACTAATCCTCCAAGTGAGGGCGGCCTACCTGTCTGCTTTGTAAATCAGCATTCAAAATCCTAGCTTTTACCTGGGCTTGAACATTGACTTCTGGCACTGGTAGGAAATAAAGAACTATTTCAACCAGACAGCACATCACATCATTGTATTTTGATGTACTTGTAAAATCCACTGCCAGATTGAAATACCCAATATAATTGAATGTACCTACATATAAGCTTTTTGACCTGAATAGGGCCTTCTTACTAATTCTTCTTTCCTGATAAACAAGTAGACTTGAACAATTGTTAATTATGATGTGATGGTACAACGGGTTCAAGGGTCGCATTAAGACTTCTTGTTCCATGACCTTTACACACAATGGATGATGACTTTCACTTTCACTTTCTCTTTCTAAACATGAGACATAGCAGATCAAAATTTCCTTCAGGAAACATATATCTTGACCAACATACATGCACATATTCATACAATGTATAAACATATATGTATATAAAAGCTAATACTCTTTATTTTCTGTAGTCTTGCCAAGTATGGTTTGTTATTTATAGCTAAAACTGTCTTTAAAAATAGCTGAAATCGGCTAAATATTTCTATTTCCAGCTAAAAATGTTCTAAATACTCATTTAAAGCCCACTTATAAAAGAAACTATACACTAAGACTCCAGAACAAATTATTAATAAAAATTGTACATTTATTTTTTATTAAACTTACTAATTATTTTTTAAATGGTCAGATTTTCAGCTATCAAAGATTTTTTATTGGCTAAAATAGAAAAAAATCAGCCAGACCTAGCCAAAAATGGCTAATTTGGCAACCTTGGTTTTCAGTTCTCAATTGAATTATCTTCATACAAATAGTAGATCTGGATTCACATTGAATAATGTTGGAGGGGAGGGTCTTTGCTTAGTCAGAAACAATTGTGACTCCCAGTGAAGGTCAAACCCACCACACAGTAGTAATGAATGGCTAGACTAGTGCAACAACCATTACCCCATGGTGACATGCCCAAGAAATAGATATTATATGCTGTAGTATTGCTTTGCATATGATCTTAGATACAGAACATGCCTTTGTGATTTGCATACAATAGAGGAGTTTGTTACATACAAGGAATTCATGTGCAGGGTGTTACAAAAAGGATGCAACTGTCATTTTGAAAACTTGTATTTAATCTATTTTAAATCTAAAAACTATTTTTTAAAGACACATAATTAAAAGATTACAAAAGGATGCTAATTAAAGATACATTTTAACTTTACAATGGATACAGGTTTGTACCCATTTCATTACATTGGAAAATGACATAGATGACACAACACAGATGGATGGATGCTTGAATGAGGTTAGCGCATGATGCAATCATTTGAACTGCTAAATGCTGTTGTCTCTGAGTACAGTATTGCCACGTGACTAATATTGTAGAATAAAATTTATGTGCTTCTTATCCTTTATGAAACACCCTGAATACGTGTCTGATTTAATGCAATTGTCGTTACCAGATACTCTTCTCTATAAGCCGACTATATTTGCAAATCCTCACCACCAAAAATAAAAATAAATAAAACTAGCATTCCAAGGGAAATTATGAATCACCACCACCCATATATGCTGTTTGGGGGTGATAAATTAAAAAGTTGGAAAAACAGGTGATTAATGAATAAGTTACTTCTCTCACTTTCTGAATTTTCAAAAAAACAAGCAGGCACAAACTAGTGACCAATTTAGCATAAACTTACATATTGAACCCCCTCCTAAAACCTATTTAAGGGGTGAATTTAAAAAAAGAAAAAAGAAGCATTTCCTAACTCATTGAGGGGAGTGTGTGTGCAAAAGTTTCTACTATGAACGATTAGAGCTGGGAGAAGTCCAAATACATAGATAGATACATAGATACATAAATGTCAGAACACATGAATAACCTAAACCCAGCAATAAATCAGTGCTATGGGTAGCAGTGATTAATAAAGACTGAAGCAGTGTGAGTGTGGGTGTGTGTGTTAATTCCAAAAACAGATCATACACGGTCTGTCCAGAAAGTATCCGGCCATCTAATATTAATGAAAAAACAAAGGCCTACCTATGGCAATGGTGCCTTAGTCCCCTTCAAAGTACTCCTCTTGGGACCTCACACACTTATTCCAGCATCCCCTTTATTTTTTCAAAACAGATTGCAAAGTCCTCTTTCTGGAACCCCATCAGCTGCCTCATCACGTTCTCCTTGTTCACAACCAAAGTCTGAAATCTCCTCCCTTTCAACGGCAAAAAGTCAGAAAATTGCAGGAAGCCAAATTTGGACTGTAGTGGGGGCCTGAAAGACTTAAGCAATGCAATGTGTTGCCATAAAACCCTGCACGAGACATGAAGAATGGGCAAGTTAGGTCATTGTGATGTTTACTCAATGGCATCTCACTGCCGACTGAGTTACCCTATGGGAGTGGGTCTCTTCATATATACTCAGTAAGATCCTCTCTGATTGGTTGCCAAGTTACATCAAGGCCGTGTAACCGGCTCTCGAGATATTCAAAATGGTTGGATACTTTACAGACGGACCAAGTAACCTGCAAAAGAAATCTCAAAATCCCTTTGTAGGCGGCACTGTCAGGTCAATTCATTTATTGTATCTGAAATCAATGATTCGTTCTCTGTCCCTATATTCTCTATATTAGGCATTGCTTTCTGATAGAAAGTCCTTATTGTCTGCTAATAACTAGTGATAAAAGGACTCCAGAGAAATTAAATTATTAAAAAAAAGGATTATAATCTGGATAAATGAAATACTGTCTAATTCCCACCAACACAGGAGACTCATAAAATGTTTCAGAAATGGTAAATTTCTCTCAGGTGTATGTAAAAAAAGAAATGTAGAAGAGTAATAATTTACTTTATGCAAAGAATCCAATTCCCCTGATATCCGAGAGTAGAGTGTTCTTATAAAAAAAAACTTTCATAAGCTGAAATAGCATAAAGCAAAGAATGCAATTACTATTAAATTATATGGGAAACATTTTTGATCATTCCCTGACCACTTAAAAATGTTTCCCATATAAATTTAAAAAAACCTTTCATAAAGCCTAAAACAAAGAATGCAATTACCATTAATTTATATGTAGAAAATCTTTGTGCGTTCCCAGACCCAAAAATGTTGATGATGGCATGTGAGTCATTGCAGATTGGGCTGATAGGAGGTACAGGAGACTGGGGTGAAGCAGAGAGAGGAAGAGGGTGTGCACTGCCTCTATAACAGTTTGCTGCAAAACAAATGCTATTTTTGCTTTTCGCTTTTAATGTAAAAGCAAAAAAGTAGTGCAAAGCAAATTTTTGAAAAAAATCGGGGATACTTGTATTGCCAACTTCAAAATTTGACCCTTCACTGACATTGAACAAATAATGGGAACAGGAACAACTATTCAAGTCTTGGGATGTCTTTCTTTGATGGATGAAGCAACTTCTCCCACCCAGAACCAACTGTTTGTATAATGTTTGGGTTGTTTGCAAATGTTACATGAACGTTTGTAACCATTTGTATAATGTTTGGGTTGTTTGCATTGTGATTTGAGAGGGTGGCTAAACTGTACATGTTTTGTTTATGTACAAACACCCAATAAACGTTTGGACATTTGGCTGTTTGCAACTGTTTGTTGAACGTTTGCAAACAAATAGTACTTGTCCTCACTCAATGTCTGTGCAAACGTTACATGAACATTCAAAGAACATGCCTGTTCTGGGTGGGTATGGAACAAAACCTCATTCACAGAGCACCCAGTGAGGATTGAACTTACTATCATTTGTTTGCAGGCTGAGAAAACAAACCTATGCACTATGGCAAAGCTCATAAGTCTTTTGTACAATGTAATCTCATGTATAATGCAATTTTCTATTTTTGTATGTAAGAAAGCACAAATATATTTCATTTTCGAGTACAATGTGATTCCCACTTTATTATGCATGGAAGGTGTAAAACAACCTTTTTCCAGTTTGTGCAAAGCATCATTTTATTGTTAAGAAGATTTAAGAAGCCAGTGTAAACCATGGACTTGAGTATCTTTGGCCACTTAAGAGAATTTTGAGAGTTTCTATCATGAAAAAGTCTTTGCTGACCATATATGCAGGGTGGTCATAAGAAGCAAATCAACATTGCAAGTTGTCCTAGTCAAACAAAAGCAGTTGAATATGCTGGTTGGCTTTTTTAAGAGGAACTGTTTTAGACTGTGACCACTGTACATAGCAGTTATTTTGTTTATACAAGTAAACAAAATTGCCATAATATTATACTAGTATATAATGCAAAACCTTTGGGCTTTCAATATCAGATAGATGATTTCTCATACATAAATATGATAATTTCTGTCTAAATCTTTAAGATGAGGGATCATCAATATACATAGATTTTTTCAGACTGTTATCCTCATCTTGGTTCTTCTTTTGAACACATTTCAGCTATTGTATCTACAGCCTTCTTCCAGTGGGTATTATAAATGGAGAGGGTTTGAAATGTTCGGATGACAAACCCTCCCCATTTACGACACCCACTTGAAGAAGGCTGTAGGGTACAACAGCTGAAATGTTGTGTTAAAAAAAAGAACCAAGATGACAATAGTTCATAAAAATCTATGTATATAAATATGATAGTTCTCCCACTTCTTAAGTGAAATGATTAGTCCAGGTTTTAGAATATTTTTACAAAACAAATATTTATTTTTCAAAATAATCTCCTTCCTTGTCAATGCACCTAATTCAGTGGTGAATATTAATCGTATAGATCGAACATTATACAATGAAAATTTCAGATCAAAATTCAGTTGATAATTATATGCTAGGCTACAGATTTATTGCTCCACCCTTGTAATCCTTCAACCAAATTTCAGCTATAGATTACAATCAATTTGTAGTGAATATATAGTGATAAAAACTTCCTGGCTGATAAACCAAAGAATCTTTTAGATAGCACTGTGGTACAAACAAACAATGCAAAGAAAAAATGACACTACTTAAAAACATTGGTCCAAATTTAAACTCAGCTGACGTCACACAGATTTACGCTCTAAGTCACACAAAGTCAGAAATACAGACTTACATCTGGTAATGCATTTGACAATATATTTGTAGCACATTTCCCAGTGGTACACAACAAATTAAATCAAGCCTAAATTGTTTTTTGAAATTAGATACAGTATATAATACAATACTGTAGCATTTTAGATTAGACTGAAGGCTTTTGATCTGGTCTTTTGGCCATGCTTTGACCATTACTTTTAAAATACTTTATGAGCACGGGTGATATTGGTAACACACTGGCGTAGCTGGAATCTTCTGCTAGCCCAATGCTGGTCAAGTCTGTTTTTGTTCTGGCCTCTACTACTGAAGCTGGGAGACTGTCCCATGGGTTTACCACATGACACGCAAAGAAGTGCTGTCTAAGACTTGTATTGAATCTGATTTTTCTTAGTTTGAATATATGACCTCGAGTGGTGCTTTTGCTTTCCATAATAAGGGGACTGTCTACTTTGTATAATAAGGGGACTGTCTACTTTGTATAATACACAGGTGCATTAAATTGTTTTTTTGTTACACAGTAAATTAAAATTAAATTGTTTGAATTTAAATTAATTAAATTGTTTTTTTGCTTGTATTTAAGTGAATCAATCTGTTTGTATGTAAATAAATTAAATTGTTTCTTCAATTGTTTTGATTCACTTCTTAAATTTTTGTCTTTTGTATTAAAAAACAAACACTCTAAACCAATGATTATGCTGACTTTGTGTGACTTAGACAAGTCTGTGTGATGTCAGTTGAATTCAAATTGGGTCCAATTTTTTAAGTAGTGCTGAAAAAACAATATCAAATGCAATGTATGTGGGCTGTGTAACCTAGCATGAGGGACTCCCCAATTAACGTGACTAAAAACTTCTAAGTAGATCTAGCCGTTGTGCATTAACCAGTTAGTATACAACCATGCAAAATCAAATAGTAGACACTCAGTGATTCTGTCTAAATAATAACCACCAAGTAAATTGGTATGCCTAGTATTTTGTAATTATAGGGCAATTACTCCCCAACTCAAGTGCCAAATATCTCCAGTGTCGGCCCATACATACATTCAAAGACAGAATAGTAATAACAAACAGGTCTGGTTAGTCACTCAATAGAAACCATCACATGACTAACATCTTCTGGCAGTGGGGTGATAAATTAAAAAATAGGAAAAACAGGTGACAAATAAATAAGTTACTTCTCTCGCCTTTTGTTGGGTGGTGATCACTAAAAAAGTCTGAATTTAAAAAAACAAACAAGTATCACTGCCCATCAAAAGGCAAGAGAAGTAAATTATTCATTGCTGGCCTCTTTTTCAAATTTTTTAATCGATAACCCCCAACACGACATGCTGCCAAACGACATTGGTCACATGATGGTTTCTATTGAGTGACTAACCAGACCTGTTTCTCTATTCATTGAATTAATAAAAACAAAGCAAGCCACATGCTTGTTTCTATAATATTGTTTTCTATTAAGTATTTTTTTTCCATGTTTAAAAATGATTTGGGAAATAATAGAGAATGAGTTCAGCAATTATATTCTGATTGTTTTCTGTGCACCAAAGATTATTTACATTGAAAATAAGATGTTTATGTTTATGTTAAAAATAAGATGAAAAGGTTTGCATTGTAATTCCACCATAGAAAAATCGAAATAAACAATATAAAATATTGAGAAAGAAAAAACAAGAAAAATTAAAGAAATTCTATTAATAAAGACGAATAAAAATTAAAGCATAATTTAAACAGGTCTGGTTAGTCACTGAATAGAAACCGTCATGTGACCAAACATCTTTTGGCAGCATGCAGTATTGGGGTGATCAATTAAAAAATTGGAAAAAGCGGCAATCAATGAAAACATTACTTCTCTTGCATTTTGTTTGGCAGGCATCACTAAAAAAGTCTAAATTTTAAAAAGCATGAATGCTGCTAGACACGAACTAAGGGACCAATTTAGCATAAACTTACACTGCAAATTGAACCCCAAACTAAAAACCTATTATGGGGAGGAATTAAAAAAAAGAAAAGAAGTTTTTCTAATAAATAAGTAAATGTTTATATTTTCATCCCTCTAGCTCTATTGGTGTGGCCCGTATGCACGATGCATACATAGACAGCCAGACCAGCTTAAAAACTGAAGAGACCTATGTTGACAGTTTTGGTTGACGGTTTCTAACAAGAAATATTTAAGAATAGATATTAATAAAGATGAATAAAAATTAAATAATTTAAATAGACAACATTGAATAATAACAAGAATAAAGATAATTTGCTTGCATTGTTTTCATTAATTACAGTTTATTTTACATTTATCGATTTTTGGGTTTGGTTGCAATAATATAATAAAACTATCATTCCAAGGGAAATTATGAATCACTGCCACCCATATATGCTGTGTTGGGGGTGATCAATTAAAAAGTTGGGCTGTGAATGTCTGAATTTTCAAATAAAAAGTGGACACAAACTAGTGACCAATTTAGTATAAGCTTACATTGAAAATTGAACCCCCCACTAAAACCCTATTTTGGAAGGGAGTTTTCAAAAAAATAAAAAAATATTTTCCCTACTCATTGAGGGGAGTGTGTGTGCAAAATTTCAAGTTTCTATTATGAACAGTTAAGGCTGGGCAAAGTCTGGATACATCTATTTTAATTGCAGAAATATATATTCAATAGTAATAATGATATCTTGGTTGTCAACATCTGTGGGAATTCAGCTAATAAAAATCAAGGATTGAAAAGAAAAGCCTAATGGATAAGACCTTAAAAATGAACAAACTAAACAATTTCAGATTCTGCTAATAAAGTGTAAGTTTGTGTCTGTAAATATGCTAAAAGTACAAGAATGTTTCATGAAGAACTAGAACTAGATTTAATGTTTTTGTTCCCTTATTATTTAATTTGTATTGATTTATATGATATTTTAAAGGTATGATGAGGTGATTAGCTATTGTTTAGAAGTAATCCTTCTTTGATTCAGCATTTTCATTTCTCCAGTACTCCTCAGGTCCCAATAGTGCCGGATTAGTGAAGGTCTACCTGTATTAACTAGTGTGGACCTTAGTTATGATCTGAAGAGAGCTCAATACAAAAGTATACAAGAATATATATATATATGTATGTGCAGTGGGTGAAAAAAGTATCTGATACATTGCAAAAACTTTATATTAACATACAGTTTCAAAATTGACAGAATTTTGACAATTCTGGTATGAAATATTTTGTTGATTTTTAATATTAATTAATATTAATCTTTGCTCCAAATTCTGTCAGTTTTGCAAAGTTGTATAAGTATGTTAAAATAAACTTTGCAATGTATTGGAAACTTTTTGCACCCTTGTACATATATATTGCACATTTTGCACTTTTTGCACCCTTGTACATATATATTGCACATTTTGCACTTTTTGCACCCTTGTACACAAATATAGTCGACTCAGAGAATGTAATGGTTAGCACATCTGCCGCACACGCATAAGGTACTAGGTTTGATTCCGGGTATGAGCAAAGAGTGTGGAAAACTCTTCATGAGAACAAATTTCCCTGTGCACTCAGCAGCTAATTGAGGACACTCTAAGCTGTGTGATTAGGGTGGAGGTATCCCTTCTGTGGACTTGCATCCTGCCAAGGTAGTCATCATAAAAACTTGTAGGAATAAAGTCCTGGTCTCGACCAGACTTGAACCTTGCAGGGTTCACTAAGCTGACACATGCAACAGAAATCGGGTCTTCGTTAAAAGTGTTTAAAGCATTTTAAACCACCGGATATGGTTTTAAAATAAAAAATAAATTCAAATTTAAGAATGCTGGTACAAGATTTTAACGGCGGCGGCGGCATCA
>VCCN01005793.1:1885437-1898966 GCA_006491835.1 Architeuthis dux
AATGCACTGATGCACATTGAAATTTTGGACATTTTTCTCATTGTATCAATAGAAAATAAGTTTGATGATAAAGTTATTTTTCAGGACGATAATGCATCTTGCCACAGAACAAAGAGTGTCAAAGCTTTTCTTTGAGAAAGGCAACTCAATGATATGGTCAGCAGGCAGTCCGGATTTCAATCCAATGAAAACATATAATGGACATTTTTAAAAACTGGTCTATGACAAGGCTCTATCATACAAAGCTGATATGTCAACCTCTATTAGAGAAAGTTGGAACCAGCTTGATGAAAGATATTGTTTTTCATTAGTGAAGTCCATTCCTCAAAGAATACAGGTCGTCATAAAAGCCTGTGGGGGAGCAGCAAAGTACTAATCATGATTTCTTTTTTTCTTTTTCTTTTTTCCTCTACTTGATCTGGAAAAGAAATATGCCAATAATTTAAATATTTTAATTTAATTTGTTTGTGGTATATTCCATGAAGCCAAAATGATAAGCTATTAAAGAAAAATTGTTTTCTGTCATATCTGTGATTTGCTATGTAGGTGAACAACCTTTAAGTGTTAATTTTTGCCACTCGTTTGATCACTAGTTTGTGTCTGCTTGTTTTTTGAAAATTCAGACTTTAGTGACCACTGCCCAACTAAAAGCAAGCAAGAGAAGTAACTTATTCATTGGTCACTCATTTTTCCAATTTTTTAATTGATCACCCTGAATACGGCATGCCACCAAAAGGTGTTGGTCACATGATGGTTTCAATTGAGTGACTAACCAGACCTGTTTTGGTGACAGTTTTGGTTGACAGTTTCTAATATTCAGTATTGAAGAGTTCAGCAACTATTATTAACTTTGATTTGATTATGATTATTTTTCTTAAATTCTTTCAAAACCACTCCTTATCTCTGAATTACAGAATGTGCATCAAATTGTATCAATTGTAGACATAAATTGCTTGGAATAATTCTTTTTTTAAAACTTGCCCAGGATCAAGTTGACATAAAAATTGCCCAGGATTCAGTTGACATAAAACTTGCCCGGGATCAAGTTGACATAAAACTTGCCCAGGATCAAGTTAACATAAAAACAATGTACTGGTTGAGTTCTAAACAATTTATAATTTATTTTGCAAATTATCTGTCTCCTCCATTTTGTAAATTTCACTTTCATTTATTTATTTTTCTAAGCTAATCTTTCTGTTATTTATGCCCAGAAAATATGTTAAAAAAGAAAAAAAAGACCATTATTCTAATTAAGCTCTTATTTAAAACCAGAAACACAAAAATAAATATCAGGAAACATTTTAAGAATAAAATGTACTAAACTTCATAAAAACCTGATATATTTTTAATCACTGCTGACCACAACAGACTGGTTTAAACACTGTTGCTGGGTTTTGATTATTCATGTGTTCTGACATTTATATGTATCCATGTATTCATGTATCTATGTATCTATGTATCCAAACTTTGCATGCCCAAACTGTTCATAGTAGAAAGTTGAAATTTTGCACACACACTCCCCTCAATCAGTAGGTAATTGTTTAAGGTTTTAGAAGGGGGATTCTATTTACTATGTAACTATAATGATGAACCGGACCCTTACTTTCCATTTTTCTAAGAGAACAGTGATGTAACTTAAACCGACACTTGACTAGAAGGTTTTATGAGTACAATGAATTATGAGTGTCACCAGACATTAAAAAAAATGTACTTAAAATTTCTATACATAGTTGTCATCTTGGTTGTTCTTTTTTACATCATGTTTCAGCTGTTGTAGTCTACAGGCTTCCTCAGGTGTGTGCCGTGAGTGGGGGAGGAATTCTGGAATAATCTTTGTAACTGTCCCAAAACAATTACAAAAATAGGCATCATAAACACCATGGCCTAGTACAAGACTTCACTTGAAACTAGACAACGGAATGAGGATTCTCTATCACCGTGAATTGAAGGGGGCTACCATCCTATCATTCCAGAACACACACACCCTACTCACTACACACACCTGGAGAAGGCCGTACAGTACAACAGCCAAAACATGTAAAAAAAGAACAACCAAAATGTATAGTGATCATTCCTCATCTCAGAAATTCTTATTAATCACCACTACCCACAACACTGGTTTATTGTTGAGTTTAGGTTATTCATGTTTTCTGACATCTATATGTATTTATTTATATATATCTGGACATTGCCCAGCCCTGACCGTTCGTAATAGAAACTTGAAATGGTGCACGCACACTCCCCTCAGTGAGTAGTGGAAATGTTTTGTTTTTTTTAAATTTCCCACCTAAATAGGTTTTTAAAGGGTGGTTCAATATGTAATGTAAGTTTATGCAAAATTGGTCACTAGTTTGTGCCCGCTTTTTTTTTCTACGTACATATATATAGACAGTGCATTGATAAGGGGTGGATCGGGGCTGGTATATTGCAAGCGGGATTGCGGATGTTTTTCGGAATGGGAAAGGCAGAGCGGGAGATTTATCGTACATTATTGGTGGTTTTTGGGGGGGGGGATTTTTAAACAGTTACGATAAATAGACAGTTACGAGAAGGCAAAAAAGTTTCTACACATATATATATATAATGAAATCTATTGAAAAGAGAAGGTAATAACATCAACTGGACTGGACAGTTTTCTAAAAAATAAAGAAGAAAAGATTCTGCAGTTTTAAGTTCTTTTCTGGAAAGAGAAATATTTTTAAAAATATTGTAATATATGACAAATGAAATTGGAAGTGGTCAAATTCCTGACATGAAAATGGATGATTCTTTCTAGAGTTCATGTCTGGGAATATTTATCTTATTATATTCACTGCAGACAATTGATTTCGCATAACAATGCTTATTTAAATACATACATACATATATACATACATACATACATACATACATAGGTCCTCCCATGAGATAAGGCATATTGGGCAATGTTTTGTCTCCATTTTGAATGATATGGGATTTGTTCTGTCTATAATTTTGAGAAGGGTCAGTAACATTCAGACATTGTCCAAAAAACTCTTTGAATGAGATTTTTTCATTGGAGATTTATTCTTTCTTTCTGTAATTGTAGGTTTTTACAGGGGCTGGGGAGCTGGCCCAAAACCCAGCCCTTCCCATTTCTCAACCAGGCTTGGGACAATGCTTATTTAGCTATGTGTAACAAAATACACCCAGATCATCTTACCGGTAGCCGTTAAAAGGGGCCAAATTTGAAAATAGGGCGTGTTAAACTGCGTACATGACAAAACTGGACAGATCGTGTTACCGGTAGCCGTTAAAAGGGACGAGATTTGAAAATAGGAGAGAGTTGAGATCTGAAGCGGTTAGCAACAGGTTGCACAAAGTGGTGTCCCTGCCCTGCATGGGTGAGGGAGGAGGGAGCCGGTTAGAAGCAGTTAGAGTTTGAGATTTGAATCCAGCAGCGACAGGTCGAAAGAGGTGGAACCCTTGATTTTCGTAGTAGTAACTCAGAAAAGTGACCAACTCATTTAGAAAACTAAATGCAACAAAATTCTGTACCTCGATGTAATCCACGAACCGGCCGAGTGGAGACTCTTATCTATGGAAATAAAACACCAGATTTCAAATTGAAGATCCTTGAATTTTGTTGTCATTTCTCTCTACCCACGTGGGAGAGTCTTTCTCCGAAATTAATTTCACTCCACAGAAAGATCAGCTCCCTTCAGCAGACCCGGAAGAAATTATTTTCTCTCTTTCCCTCTCTCTCATCATCTCTTTCTCTCTCTCTCATCATCTCTTTCTCTCTCTCTCATCATCTCTTTCTCTCATAGCAACCAGAAGAAGTATAGATTGCTGTTATAGTACACTATGTCAAATAGTTGATCTTGTTGAATGTAATGCATAGGATTTCCAGCCACACCACATTAAACAACCATTAAGTATCACTACTGTCCAAAGATGCTTCATCATGGTGCAATGGTTAACAAGCTCACCTACTGTAGTGAGTTCAATCCTCACTGGGAATCACATTACTATGGCCTTGTACAAGACTAAGCTAAGCTTAGTAAACACCAAAGCATATTGGAAACCAAAACTCTCATCAAGACTATCAACATAAGTGTCTTCAGTTTTCCTATTAGTCTAGTTGGCTGGCTATGTATGTATGTATCATTTGTACAGGCGACACCAATGGAGCTAGAGGGCTGAAAATTTTAACATTTACTCCTTATTATGTCTAGAAAAATTCTTTTCTGTTTTTCGAAAATTCCCCCATAATAGGTTTTTAGTGGGAGGTTCAATTTGCAATGTAAGTTTATGCTAAATTGATCTGTTAGTTTGTGTCAGAAGTATTCACGCTTAAGTAACTTATTCATTGATCACCACTTTTCCCACTTTTTCCAATTGATCACCCCAACACTGCATGCTGCCAAAAGTCACTGGTCGCATGACGGTTTCTTTTGAATGACTAACCTGACCTGTTTTAATCCTATTAATCACAGCAGGTCAGGTGGTCAAAAATATTTAAGAAGAGTTACATTCTTTTAACCCAGGTTGACCAAATCCTATAAAAACTACAAAGCACTCAAAGAGCACATACCTATGTCAATGCTATTGTCTCTAAAATCTGAACAATCAGGTTACAGATCCTAGACTATGCCATGACAAAAGCTTATAATATTTATTCATCAGACACAACCCAGTTCTGTTAAAAAATTATCAAAAAAACAGAAAATATGATGAAAAATAAATTTTGTTTATGGTATGCGTTTTTTTGTTTGCAAATAAATACATTTACGCTAAAATATATATTTGTATAATTTATCCATACATAAATAATCCCATTATTTTTGACATTTTTGTAATTTGTATAATAAACACTTATAAAGTTGCTCAATTCCACTGATCAAAGAAAGAAGCAATGTTATGTTAGCAATAATCCACAGTTATATGCCATATTCCTTCTAGACTATTCAAGAATTAACCTTTTGCTTAGTGATGGTTTGTTTGGAAAAAATTATTATTCTTTATTTTCCCTTCACTCGTTGATTAACAAAAGAAATCAGAAAAAAAATCTCAAAGGTTGTTTAGAGCGAGATATGATATTAGAAACTGTCAACCAAAACATTAATCAACAGTTAAGTGATTCTGCCTGGCTGGCTATGTATGTATATATGTATGTGTTGTGTACAGGCCATGTCAAGGGAGCTACAGTGTTGAAAATTCAAACATTTACTCCTTATTATGTCTAGAAAAAATAGTTGATTTTTGTTTTTTTTAAATTCCCTCCAAAATAAGATTTTAAGGGTGGTTCAATTCAGAATGTAAGTTTATGCTAAATTGGTCCCTTACTTTGTGTCCAGCAGCATTCAATCTTGTTTTTTTTGTTGAAAATTCACTCTTTTTTTTAGTGATCACTGCCCAACAAAAAGAGAGAGAAATAATTTATTCATTCTTCCAATTTTTTTAACTCATCACCCACAACACGGCATGATGCAAAAAGATATTGGTTCATGTGATGGTTTCTATTCAGTGACTAACCTGACCTGTTTTATTAAGAATATAAAAATAATTATTAGCCATTTTTCTATGGAGAGTAATTAGTCAAATATATAATTGCATACAAGATAAGATTGGTTCAACAGAAATGAAAGAATATTCATGTAATAACAGATATACAGTGTGTCTCAGAAGTCACTATAAACTTATGTTTTTGTCAAACTCCAGTCCAAGTAGAAGACAGGAGTTGACTTTGTTTTTCTACCATAACAAAAAGAATAAGAACAGGAACAATCCTCACCTAATTTAGGGCAGTAAACTCAGTGTTGGGATTCAAATTTTTGGGGAACCGGTTCTCTCTTTCTTTACAACTCTAAATTTTTTGTCTATGGAATTAGGAACCAGTTCTCTCTTTCTACAGGCCTGTGCACACTCCCAGGCAGATCCACACACATCCTTGGGCAGGCCCACATGCACTCTCAGGCAGGCCAACATAGGCCCTTCCCCCTAAAACCTTAATGAAAGCACAAAAAATTACATGCAAAAGAATTTTACAACCATCAAAAGGGGAGTAACCAAATACTTTGAAGCAATACTTCCATATGAATGGTGGAAAGTAAGGGTCCAGTTTAGTATTATAGTTTCTTTGTAAATAGAACCCCCCTTAGAGCCTAACAAATTAACTTTTTCCAAAACTGATAAATTTCCTGAGGAAACAAAAGTCTTATGGTTTGCAAGCACAAATTACTTACGGAAAAGTATTTTCCTATTTTTTATGAAGCAGATCCCTTTTCTTATGTAGTGCAAATATGTAACTAACTAGCATAGTAACCTGTCAAAAATGATGGGATTATTCACTTTTCTATTTGCCTAGGATCAGAGAATGTGTGTGCTCTGCCTCGGATCAAAATATCGCTCCACAGCACTTCTGCCTAAGATCAGAGTGTAGTATCTGGGCGCTCTGCCTAGGATCAAATTGTCGCTACCCAGCACTTCTGTCTACGATCAGTTCTATGACCAGTTTAGGGAGTCGGTACAAACAAACAAACAAAAAAAAGATCCTTACACACACACACACATACACACACACCCGCTCCTACTCTATCGGCTCTTTTTCTCTCTTTTTTCTCTTTATCACTCTTTTTTTCCTCTGTTTTTCGTTCTCTTTCTTTCTCTTTTTCACTCTCTTTTCTCTGTCTTTTTCATTCTTTCTACGTATTTAGTACAGCAAAGAAATATATTGACTTACACAGCACACCAACTGTAAAATGAAATGAATTAGACAGAAACATTTTAGTAGTCATTGAACTAAACTTTTATATCAGTTTACTACTGATGATATACATACTCACCACCCCTTTTCCTTTTATCTGTCGCATATTAAAAGCTTCTAATAATAGTATTATAGTAAGGATGTAACAAAATATCAGTTTCTTATATGCCTGTCATTTTTTACAGTACGAGTAAGAAAGATTTTTTTTTACTCAACGCTGTTGCTTTATTGTATTAAAATACTTTTAAAAAACAGAAACCGTGATAGAATTTAAAATTGGCTGTTTTATTTAGTTTTATTGTCTTGAATGAGGTTAAAGAACTTGAAAAATAAAGTTTTTGAAAACATCCAATGACAGGCGAATCACAGGTGTTGGATTTCCTAGCAGTTAAAGAAAACGGAATAGCCCATATTTCAACAGATTTTCTCTAAATATAGTAATGCTAACATGCGAGTAGACAAGGAAATTCAAGAACTTAAACTATGAACTTCTTTAATTTTAGTAACTGGTTCACATGAACCCTTGAATCACATCACTGAGTAAACTTGTCACTGTTTGTCTGTCTTGTGATGCTAAACCAAACCAATATATATAAAATTAACATTTCCCCACCATGATTTGAAATCACAACCTAGTGAATGGTAGGCGGCTCTTTTACCAGCTGAGCCAAACTGACAAGTCATACATATTTATGAATTTATTAATCATATATACAATACAAAAGTACATTTATTTATTATATATACAATACAAAAAATCATCATCAGTCGGAATAGAAGTAGGAGTGGAGTCTAACTCTGCAGCAGCCAGGCTTGTCATTTCATTTTTCAAAACAAACAGTTGGACACTTTTGAAAATTGGTACCCATAAACTAGAATCTTTGAGAATTTTGTTTTGCTAAGTTCAAATAAGAATTACTACATTGGTAGACATCTACATCTAGGCCAACGTCTTCATAGCACTTCAGCCGAGCCAGCAATTAACACAGGCATTCCCGATATCAGCAATCATTTGTGGGATGTTTGCATAACAATCTCTGATTCCGGCATCAAATTCATACAGATCTCTTGACCTTGTTACATAAACTTTGCTCTTAATGTAGCCCCTCAAAAAGAAATCACAAACCATAACCCTTGCTAGGCTGCAATTTTGCATCTCAGTTCTAATGTTAGTATCATTGCCATAAATTATTATGGAGATAGATGTAGAACTTAAAGTATCAAAAAACTTCTCAGCTATCGATTGACATCAATTTCCACTGATATTGGACAGAAATCGGAAAAGAAAATTGAAAAAGAAAATGTATCGTCACTTTTGAGACATCCAGTATGTGATGGGGCATTAAATAAAGAAAAAGATGGAGACGTGTATTTATATACAAGAGCTCAAGGCACATTTAGATTGGTATGAAAATCTATTTAGTGAGTGTGTTAATATGCAAAAATATAAATCACTTCATATTCATAGTAGTATTAATATTTTTTATTAAATTTTTAGAGGAAGCATTTTCACTATTATTATTCTATTTTTACAGTACCAGACCATTTCTTTGGCTTCCAGAAATCTGGAATTAACAGAAAACAGCTATTTTGGAAACAGTCTAGTTTTGAATCTGGAAGACTTTGGAGTAGTTCTCTACTTGGCCAATTTTCATGGCATACGCATCACAGTTTCAGTATGACAGCTGCTGTGTAGAATTTCCCCTCTCTATATTTATGTGATTATTTGTCTCAATTTATTAGAAACTGTCAACCAAAACTCTCAATATAGGTTTCTTCACTTTTTAAGTTGGTCTGGCTATCTATTTATATATGTATGTATAATACGTACAGGCTGAACCAATGGAGCTAGAGGGCTTAAAATTTAAGCACTTACTCCTTATTATGTCTAAAAAAAACACTATTTTTATTTTTTTGAAAATTCGCCCCTAAATAGATTTTTAGTGTGTGTGTGGGGGGGGGGGTCAATTTGCAATGTAAGTTTGTGCTAAATTGGTCCCTTAGTTTGTGTCCAGAAGCATTCACGCTTGTTTTTTGAAAATTCAGTCTTTTTTAGAGATCACTACCCAACAAAAAGTGAGAGAAGTATCTTATTCATTGATCACCACCTCTTCCAATTGTTTAATTGATCACCCCCAGCCAAAAGACGTTAGTCACATGACGGTTTCTATTGAGCGATTACCAGACCTGTTATAATTTTCATTTAATACCATGTCTAAAAGTGAAGTAGCCAAGTCACTTGATGAAGGGCTATACAAGAGTGTATAAACATTGATGGAGACGCTGTAGTTGTGCTACTATTCACAGATAGTGAAATTGTTGATATGGTAATGAATACTGATAAGAATAAATCAGATGAGAGTGATGATGATGATGGTGATGACAGTGTACTGAAAATGTCTATTCTATAAAATGTACTTCAGCCTGAATGAGAAACTGATTCAGGTAATGGAGCAAAAGAGCTTCATCAGTGCGCAGCATATAATGTGGATGTTTAACATACAAGAGGTTTTCATTGAAGAAAAACCAAAGCAAATGAAACAACAGAATCCACAGGACATGTTTGCAAAGATCAACCAGAAACTTTGTCAGAAAAAATTGTACTAACCGTTCTTTTTTCACTTCCAGCTCAGAGTGGAGGGGCAAAAATCAACCTTGTGTTAGCTCAAAAAAAAAGGGGGCTAATGGATTTGTATTTAAATTTATGGAAAAAGTACTTCCTTTTTCTCATGCAAACTTTATTTTTAGCCTATCAAAACGCCAGACTGGTTAAAACCACAAGTATTAAAAAGCCTTCTCGCTTCAGAGAAAACAGAACATAAAGGAACGCTAGAACATTAAAGAACTGTGAAAAGGAACCATTGATTCATTATTGAAATCTGATTACTGAGTAGAAAATTGTTATTCCGAGTGAAGAGGTTACTCTTTACATTATTACAAATTACACCCCCCTTTGAACTTAGGTACAAGTGAATTGTACCAATTAAACAGAGTAACTTTTACTCTAAAAGTATTCAACTGTTATGAGACTCCAGTTTTAAGGTTCAGCACCGAACATCAAGAAGACCAGTCGCAACAGAGGGATTTGTAGCAATTTAAAAAGAAGCCTTACAAAGTTTTGGAAAATAACTCCTTTTCAAGGTAAGGTTGCCTTTTTTGCCTTTTCTTCTCTCTGTTTTGCCGGCCTGTTAACAAGGTTAAGCCCACTACTGACATAGGTCTACCTCTCCCCTCACCCTGTTGGTTATTTTCTTCTTGAAAATTCCCAAAACTTTCAAGATAAGTTCAACCTGAGCCTCAACCGTTATCCTCCAATACCTGTACTTCTTCTCTTCCTGTACTTGTCACCCTTGATATCATCATATGATTAAGTTTAATTTTTTTGAAATATGAAATATAAATATTTTGAGAAAATAGATATTCAGATTCATAAGTAAAACCCAAATGTTAGTTCGACATAATGTCTATCAGCTAATTAATAATTTTTTAAAATATCAACAAAACATCCATTCCAGTTTTTCGACAAAACATCCATTCATATAGATGAAGCATTTGTCAGCGAAACGTCCAGACAGTTTCATCACATATCAGCTGCAACCATGACATATTAGCAGCAACCATGACATATTAGCAGCAGACATCACATATCAGCAGCAGACATCATATATCAGCAGCAGTTTTGGTTACATATACTTACCTTATAATCATTATAATAAGGATTTTAACTCAATCTTATCATGTCTTCTTTTCTTACATCAGCTATAAAAGGCAGCACTACAACAAGAATTCCCTCATCAATGAAACATTGGTCAGCACACTTAATCCAAACTACAGAACTTTTGCAAATACATAAGACTTGGATATTTAAAAAGAAAAAAAACTGAGTATATGTTATTAAAAACTAAGAAGCATGTGAAAAAATGGCTAGAATTTGTTGATGTTAGAACCGAGAAAAGAGACAAACTTTTCAATGAATGCCTCAAACGGAATAAAGTCCCAGAAGATTGGGACACTCCAATAATCATACTACTTTATAAAAAGGGAACCCAAAAGATCTTGGCAACTACAGTCCAATTTGCCTTACTCAACTGCATTTACAAACTTTTTACCAAAGTGATCACCAACCGAATCACCAATATGTTTGAAGAAAACCAACCACCAGAACAGGCTGGCTTCAGAAAGATTTACACAACCATTGACCATTTCCATTTAGTGAATCAACTCAAAGAGAAAGCAGCAGAATACAAAATGCCACTCGCCATTTGCATCTGTAGATCTCAAAAAGGCCTTTGATTCAGTGGAAATTCCCAAAGTTATCGATGCAATCAAACCAATCAGAAGAGAAAAAACAACAAAGATAGCAAACGCACACACACACACACACACACACACACACACACACACACAAAATCAATCAAAATCAGAATCTCAAACAAAAAGGCAACTCACTATTAGAATCTATCAACCAAAACTGTCACCAAAACCTACAACATAGATTTCTTCAGTTTTTAAGTTGGTCTGGCTGGCTGGCTATGTATGTACAGGCCGTACCAATGGAGCTAGAGGGCTGAAAACTCCTTATTATGACTAGAAAAAACATTTTTTTTTGTTTTTTGAAAATTCCCCCCCTCAAATAGGTTTTTAATGGTGGGTTCAATTTGCAATGTAAGTTTATGCTAAATGGATCCTTTAGTTTGTGTCCTGCAGCATTCACATTTGTTTTTTGAAAATTCAGAAATCGAGTAACTTATCCATCAATCACCACTTTTTAAAATTCTTTAATTAATCTCCACTGATGCAACATGCTGCCAAAAGATTTTGTTTACATGACGGTTTCTATTGAGTGACTAACCTGGCCTGTTATTCTTATTATTTATTTTCATTAGATGAAGTATTACAAAATATTTTTATTAATTTTATGACTACTATTTACCTTCATCTTAATTTTTCAAGTAACACTAGAAACTTATTCTTTATTTCTGATCCATCACTGTTCACTCACTGATGCAGATTAGTGGCCAGTTCGAGTTGCAAAAGACTTGAAAAATTAAGATGAAGGTAAATAGTAGTCATAAAATTAATAATAATAATGTAATACTTCATCTAAGGAAAATAAATAGTTAACCAGCATTCCAAGGGAAATTATGAATCACTGCCACCCATATATGCTGTCGTGCAGGTGATCAATTAAAAAGTTGGAAAAAATGAATAAGTTACTTTTCTTGCCTTTTGTTGGGCTGTGATCACTACCTGAATTTTCAAAAACCAAATGGGAACCAAACTAATGACCAATTGAGCATAAACTTACATTGCATATTGAACCCCCCTCTAAAAACCTATTTAGGGGGAGGATTTTCGAAAAACAAAAAAAATCATTTTCCCTACTCATTGAGAGGAGTGTATGTGCAAAATTTCAAGTGTCTACTATGAACAGTTAGGGCTGGGCAAAGTTTGGATACATAGATAAATATAGATGTCAGAACACATGAATAACCTAAACCCAGCAATGGACCAGTGTTGTGGGTAGTAGTGATTAGTAATAAAAAAGGCTACTTTCAAGAATTGAACAGTCAACCCTACAACCCACATTTTGAGTACAGACGCTGATAATCTAAAAGCCATATAAAAGATAGATAAAATAATTGGAACAATAAGAACTGCTCTACATATCACTTACTTATTTTGCATCTCGCTTTTGATATAATAATTATAGAGAATAAAAGCAACTCTGATAAACAATTGAGATTCATATCAACATAATTATTGTTTTAATATTTCATTAAAACAAATCTGATTCGTTCACAGCATACCTAAGGGAAATCAAAAACAAAAGAGAAATTAATTTAATAAATGTAATTTTCTAATTTGATAAATTTATAAATCTGATAAGTAAAGAATATAATTCAAAGCAACAAAAATAAAATTTCTCGCAATGAATTTGTAACATTTTTTCTTTCTCCCAGATATTATTAAATTAAATTGAATTAATTAATAATTAATTAGGATAATGTCAATAAGGTAAGCTTTGGAATTTTGTTTCACTGACAGAAATTGAAATGATACTACAGGTTGTACCTCAATAATATGGTGCTCTGTGTTCCAGCAACTCCCATGATCTGGCAACTTCCATGGTCAGGCAACTCCCATGGTCCAGCATTTTTTTAATCTCCTGCCATTGGTTTGTGGATCTGCCACTGCAGTTCTTTGATTTGGTTTCAAACAGCAGTTTAAACCATGATTTAGCAATTTATAAATCGACTTGTTAAACTGAATGTGTAAAAACCTAACTGGGGTTTGAAACCAAATAGAAGAACTCTAAATTCAACAACGTTCAATGTTTATTTAGCATAAAATTAGATATGTATTCATCAATTTTTTTCTGAATCTTATGAATTATTTTTAATATAACCAATTAAGAAGCATAAGCAAACACAAATAATTTTCATTTATTATAATATGATTTATATCATATAAATTATATTAAAAACAGGTCTGATTAGTCACTCAATAGAAACCATCATGTGACCAATGTCTTTTGGCACCATGCCCTGTTGGGGGTGATCAATTAAAAAATTGGAAAAAGCGGTGATCAATGAATAAGTTACTTCTCTCACCTTTTTGGGGGCAATGATCACTAAAAAAGTTTGAATTTTCAAAAATCAAGAGTGAATGCTGCCAGACACAAATGAAAGGACCAATTTAGGAAAATGTACATTGCAAATTGAATATCCTACTAAAAACCTATTTAGGAGGGGAATTAAAAAAACAAAAAACTGTTTTTTCTAGACATAATAAAGAGTAA
>VCCN01005793.1:1928104-1941395 GCA_006491835.1 Architeuthis dux
TAATCAAGAATTCTGCATGATTTCAAGAATCTGATTGGTTAATCAGATTAACCAGTGCAGATTAAGCCGTAATTTTGCACTGTTTGAAAACCAATAATGGATGGGCTTCATTAAAAAGAATGCAATGTCTTCTTTTTGATGTTGATCTCTACAAATGTCTGGGAATATTTCAACTCTTTAACAATGAAAAGAAATTGATAGCTTCCTTGATAGCTTCATTGATAGCTGTCACAACACAATGAACACTTTGTTTACTTCTAACCAGTAACCATTTGTGCTGTTATAATCATAGGCGTATGGGAACTCTTTTCTTAAGGGGGGCAGGGGCCTTGATTTGCCCGAATTACTCTGATTTGCCTGAAATTCCAAACTGTTTTGCCTGAATGGGCAGTTGCACCCCTCTGGCTCGTACACCTGGTTATAATAACTATCATAATTCTTCTTTTAAAATATCCACATATGATGAAAGAACCACATACTCAGGTAAACTAATTCCACAGACCTATGCAACTCTATTGCTAAAGAAGAATTTCCTGATATTTAATCCACATCTGTTTGCTTCAACAGTTATGTTCACGGCCTCTTAGTCCATTGTACTTTCTTCTAATAAAGAACACATTAGTGTCGACTAATTCAAAACCATCCATCATTTTTAACAATTCTATTAAGTCACAGGGTGAAGTGAGTGATGCCACTTCAGGTGCTTGTCACCTCTGTCTATTTCACATTTTGCAAGTGTTGCAGTCTTAATTATAAATGCTCCAAGAAAGAAATTGAAAATTATATTATAGCAATTTAAATCTCAAGTTGTTAATATAGAAAGAATTTCAAATGTTTATTTCAGTGAAACTAAATTCGAACTGTTTTCTTTATTGCCATCTTATTCAGCTTCTGTTTTTGTTTTATCGCTTTTTGCGATTGGATTTAATGAGATGAGCACCTCTAGATAAGGAAATTGATGTCATTAAAACGAAGCAAATATGGCTGGAAGGCCACTTCTTTGAGAGTTTTAAACAGTAGACATCCGGGCCGGTCATAGTGTTCCTAGCACCCCGGGCAAGCTGAACTTCGGTGTCTGATAAAGTATAGTATTATTAGAAACCGTCGACCAAAATTGACACCAAAACTGTCAACATAGGTTTCTTCGGTTTTCAAGTTCGTCTGGCTGACTATATATGTATGTATCGCATGCACAGTTTGCACCAATGGAGCTAGAGGGCTGAAAATTTTAATATTTACTCCTTATTATGTCTAGAAAAAAACTTTTTAGTTGGGTGTTCAATTTGCAATCTAAGTTTATGCTAAATTGATCCCTTATATTGTCTGGCTGCATTCACGCTTGTTTTTTTTTAAATTCAGACTTTTTTTAGTGATCACTGCTTCACAAAACGTGAGAAGTAACTTATTCATTGATCACTCCTTTTTCCAATATTTTAATTGATCACCCCCAACATGGCATGCTGCCAAAACTAAAGACATTGGTCACGTGACGGTTTCTATTGAGTACTATTTATTATTTATGTTTTACAGTGAGCAAAAATATTTACTATACTGATTGATACTAAATATCAATAATTTAAATTACACTGCATTAATTAAATGAGCTTGTCGTCGGTCATGAGAATTTCTTTTGCCAATTGTTTCTCTTAGTTTCGCCACCACAGGAAGTATTTAAAGGTCTAGATATTCCTGAAAAATCTGACTCAGGGAATTTTCTTATTTTGACTGTTTTTATTCTGTTTGATTTATTAATTTTCCCAAATTCTCATTTGAATTTTGGAAAGTCCTACTGTCTCAGACTCATGACAGGTGCCCCCAAGCACTTGGCACCCTGGGCGACTGACCGTGTTGTCGTTACATAGGGCCGGTAGTGGTTGTAAACAGTAGACACTTCAATAAAAGGAGTCTTCTTTATCCTGTAATAATCATCATACGAAACTTCAAAGCCAACTGATATTTTTCGCTAAATTTTCCTTGTGGGTAAAGATGTTCAGAGTCAGACATTTTTCAAGTTGGGTGTCCAGTTTCATCTATTTATTTACGACAGTGATTCTTAACCTGGGTGTGTAAGGCAATTTGGTGGGTTTTCTTTTTATTGCTGATGTATACAACGTTTGTTCTTCGTTTGTGACTACATAAATTTCCGAAGTAGGATTTTCTTCCCCACTTCATATATCCCATGGCCGGATGTTCAACATGACATCCGGATAGCTCACAGCACCAAAATGTCACGCATTTCAAAGTTAATTGAGAAAAGGCAACAGCAACCAGCACATTAATTTTGACAGCTGATAAATTTGGACATTTTGTTATTTACACTTTTTAATATTAACTTTGCCAATTTTGACTCTTTTAAATTCAATTTTTTAACCTTAAGATTAAGGTGTGCGAGGAAGATTTTGAAATCTCAAAGTGTTGCAAGTCTTGAAAACGGTTAAGAACCGCTGATTTACGATGTCTGTCAAAGCGAAGTTGAATTGCCCAACAAGAACAGTAAAGACTGAACAAACAAAATTAAGAACTACAACCAGACTTAAATGGACAAGAGCCATAGAATGGGGTAATTGAGAACGCACGGGGCAATTGAGACCATCGGGAGGCAATTGAGAACGGCATCCACTGAGCACTTAATAATCAGTATATTTAATGTTTAAAGTGTTTAGAGTGTGCCACTAGCCTTTAGGTACTAATCTATGTAAGTTAAAATAATGTCATAGTGCAAAATTCTTAAAATTAAATTTTGTTCTTTTTTCAGCAAAATCCAATACCAAACTATTAAGTTTCCCCCAGGTATAACCATTAAATGGTAAAACCCTGAATTTGAAACGCAGATATTATATACTTAGAGCAATAGCTTGGGCTACTAAAACCTCAGGTGTGTTAACTAGTACTTTATTACTGACCATATTTTTAGGGTGAGGCAATTGAGAACAGTAGATGGGGCAAATGAGAACAACCTTACAATTTAATTAACAACGATGTTTTCCACAGGATGGTGAGGAACTATAAGAAGAAATTCTCTCTCCAAATGTGGTCAGATTCTTTGGGATGGCTGACCACACTGGAGAGAGAGGGGCGAGTACTATCCTTTCGGGGGAGAAGTCCAGATTATAGACAGGGAAACTGAGAAAAATTAAAGAAGCAGCATACATCAACTTGTCGGCTGACTGTATCAGAAAAGTGCAGGGTTCAACTTGATGTAGTTTCCACTATTCAACAGGAATCCTACATTATGGAAATCAAGGACCAACAAGGAAAGGAAAACATCCAAATCCTACGTTATAAGCGTAGCTAGAAATGGAGAGAAAATCTTCTGTTTACCACCATCACATTCGAATAGTACACCTGAAGAAGGCCGTAGAATGAATCAGCTGAAAGGTTGTGTTAACAGCATAAACAACAAGAGGTAGTTCTATTATCCAAAAAACTTTTTGAATGTTAATGACCCTTCTCAAAACTATAATCATTTTTAGAACTGTAATTGGTACAAAACCTGTTCGATAGGATGATATTAGTTGTAGTTTAATTTTTGCTCTCAAATATTTCTTAGTTTTAATTTTTTATGATGTTTTCAAATAATCTCAGCCTCCGAATCAATATGTTCTCAATTGCCCCAATGATGGGGTAATTGAGAACATATTTATGAGTAGCTCCCATATTTTTTTCTACCAACATTATGGAATATTCGATATAATACATATGTTAAAACTAATTAATTTGTAAGCCTGCTGAAAATAAAAGATTTTCAACATTAACTTAACTTTTGGTGAACCTTACAACCTGAAAAATAGCCTAGGTTCGTTCTCAATTACCCTATTCTATGGTATTCACGTGTGTGTGTGCGTGTGTGTGTGTGTGTGTGCGTGTGTGTGCTATCCTATGGTTAATAATAATAGCGATGATATAATTATGTCTGTATCATTGTTCGCCAATTATACCATCATCGAGGGTGTCGCGAGGTTAAGTACCCACGGGCAATTCTTAGGGAGACCCACTTCCAGCTTACCAGGCCTGTCGAAGCTTCGCTTATGGCACCTGGTATTCCCCGATGGTCACCCATCTAGGTACTGACCAGGCTCGACGTTGCTTAACTTCGGTGATTCTACGAGAACCTGTGTATCCATCGTGATTTGGCGGTAACCCCTTAGCCTTGGGGAGAGGTTCCTCAATCCTAGTCCTTTTGCTGAGTGCTTAGCGGAGATGCATTGAGTACTATCTTTAAAATCAGTAGATTGAACCACGGCCTACCGAACCGGAGACGAGCACTCTGCCACTGGGTCACGATGATTAGTTGATGAAACAAGTGGATCTGACAAAATGAAATCAACCATCAAAGAATTTGTCGCAATGGTTAGCACATCGTGCCCCACACTTTGTGACCTTGTAATACGAGTAAATAAATATCAATTTCAAGAGATATTTTCATCCCAGAAATATCGGTTTATCCTTGTTAAACTTGAAATAAAATAGAACAAAGCAGAAAACTTCCTGGAAACGCATTAACTGCGGAAGGTGGCAAGTGAAATAGTTATCCATTGCAAGGTAAAAGCCCCTGTCCATTGCAAGTAATGCATTGCAAAATAACAGCACTGACTTAATGATAGAACTGAGTTGTCAACATCCGCAGTTAATGTGTTAAAATGTTAAAAGTGAGACCATTACAGACAAGCTGGTAAAGAGAAAAGGTTGGGTAGAATCCGCAATAGGGTTTGTTAAAGTTTAAGAAAAAAGTGAAAAACGAAAAGACAAGCTTTTGATTTATGACAGTTTTTATAATTATTATTAGCCTTTACCTGTTTCAACTTGTGTTTTTTCAAAAGGCAGTGTGGGAGTATATTGATGATTAAGTGTATATTCAATCAACACTATATTTGTGTTTGCAAATAAATTGAAACATCAGTCAAGACTTCTGTTACAACCTGATTATATATATAACCTCTCTTGAAAAAGATGTTTAAATGTGTGATTTTAAAATATACACATATATGAGGATGCCTGTGAATGCTAGTACATATGGGAGCTTGTATAATGCCCGTTGCTATAGCTATGTACAAAAAGGGATCCCAATAGTGTAACATGCTGTTTACTATGAAGTTATTAAAGTTAAAATATATGCTGCAAATTTCTGATGTCTCAGCTAACCAAGTAAAAGACATATTTAGAGTCCATTGTCTATAACTTTGAGATGAGTCATTAACATTCCAACTTTTTGGGGGACACTCGAATCTGTTATCCCTATTTTTGAAGGCCGTAGAATGGATCGGCCGAATCATTGTATTGACAACATCAACGATGAGAAGAAAAGATTGGATTGTCCGAAAAAAAAGTTGGAATGTTAATGACTCTTCTCTAAGTTATAGACGATATATTTCACCTGAAGAAGGCTGTAAAATAGATCGGCCGAAACGTTGTGTTGACAGCACCAAAGATTAGAAGAAGAGATTTGATTGTCCGAACAAAAGTTGGAACATATTTAGAAATTCAATGAAATCAATTACAGTCCCATATTAACAAATTTAAACGAAAACATCAATTTAACCCTGATTAAACTCGGGAAGATCATGAGATTTCCAAATTAGTTTGCTGAAGTTAGAGCTATCAATCAATCTATAAAACAGTGAACAACAACAACGATTAAAATGTATTTATTTTATTTAATCAATAGCAACAACTGGTTGCACTTTGAAACAAAGATTGTATCAAATGATGAAGCGATCTCGTAGTTTAGCTTCCCAAAGTATCGCGGTTGTTGTGAGGGAACTCGTCGGTCAGTTACAACAAAATACTGAAGCAGATATCAAATCTACTAAAAACAAAATGTAAAAAAAATAAAAGTAAACACTCCATCAGCTATTTTAACTATAGGTGGGTTTATTTTATCATATAGTTTTGAAAGCTGGTATGTTTTCTTTCGAAATTGTTAATTGTATGAATAAAAATACGATTAGCAGTAAAATAAAATAACTTGATAATTTGATATCTGCGTAGTTAGTATTTTGTTGTAATTGACCGAGTAAGAAGTGCCCTCACAACAATCTTGACAATTTGGGACGCTAAACTACGAGATGGTCTCAAATGATATTAATACCTTAAGATATCCAAGCTGTGTTCGCTTATCTATTATTCGGATCATCTATTCTTCTTCTAGAAATGTTATGGAGATAAGGGGGGGAATTACAAATTCCTCGAGTACTTTGCTAATCTTTCTTTGTTTCTTATCGTCAGATATTTACACAATGGAGACATTTCTTTTGCCTAAAAATGACAATTGTATGTAATGCTCAAGGGCTGCGCACAATAAATTATACGTTTAAACTCGTTAAATATTTCATTCTGAATTTCGGAAATGAGGAATTTTCATTCATTATTCACTGATCGCCACAACGTTTCGGCCGCTGTATCCTCCGACCTTCTTCAGGTGTGTGTTGTACTCGGTACGCCTGAAGAACGCCGGAGGGTACAGCGGCCGAAACGTTGTGGCGATAACAACCAAGATAATGACACTAGTCCAAATAAATCAGTGGATAATAATCGTTAAATAATATTTACCAGTTAAATGCTATTTACTAGTTAAATCATATTTACAAGTAATCATAATTTATGATTAATAATGATGATGTTCATGATATCAGTAACTAAACTATTGTTTCTGTTAATCTAATATAACCTAAACGCCAGGTGAAAAATATTCGCGAATAACGGAAATAATTCCATTTGACGTTTTCAAAAATGTTCGCTCTGTAGTTCATAATGTTAGCTACACCTGTTATCAATATCAAGAGCACACCCCAATGATTTGTTCTGTCTTTTAAAAATATTTAAAAAGCAAATATAGTTTATTAGTTTAAAGAAGAGATGATGATGATGATGATGATCATGATCATGATTATGATGATCATGATCATGATGAAACAATTTCTAAAAAACATATCTAGAACTTATAGTACAAAACGAAGTCTTCATAGTCCATATGGACTCTCTATCTCAAACTCAGATCTAATGTTCGCTTTAGTCTTGAGGGTAAAAATGCGCACATTAACACACACAAAAAAAACTGACTAAGAAGAAGAACAATTAAGAACTACCTTGGAAAAATCAATTGCATTGAGCACGAAGAGATATTCCTATTCCACTTAAAGGTTCCACATGCTACGATTGCTATTAAATGTCTGTGGAGAGGAGAGCAAGGCGGAGAGCAGCATTGTGCGGCATCGCCTTTTGTAGAAAAGGAGAGCGCGCGTGCGAACTAAGCTATTCTACGCTACACTCTGTTGTACGTAGATATGGAAAGAGAGAATACAGAATAAAGCACACGATCTGCGAAGAAAGAAACGACAAATGAATTTAATAATAATAATCGAGAAATCAATTCTTTAACAAACACTTCCTGGGTTTTCGATTATTCGACACCCGAAGCAGTGCCGGATTAACTATGTAGCAAAAGTAGCATATGCTACGGGCCCCGCTATTTCAGGGGCCCCGCGCTAAATGCTTGCAGAGCTATCAATTCCGATTGAGTGATTCTGCACTTGTTCTATTACTATAGTACTATAATGCCCTCAACTTTTAATGAACGACTGGGTGTTTAAGGTTATCGATTTTAACCAATTATCATCTTTAATTGAGGTAATTATTTTAGATCAGTAATTAATGGGAATACAAAGTTATTTGAAACTGAAGTCACAGTCGCTGCACAGAGATGAAAACGAAAACAAAGTGATACTATTCCTGAAATGCCAGGCATATTTACTGTAGGTATTATCTGACTGTATAGCAAATGAAAATAAATACGTGCTCTAATATTTACGTGTATTTTTTTAAATGTAGGGCCCCTATATGCACTATACGCACTCACTACCTTAATCCAGCCCTGACTCGAAGACTGTGTGTGAGAGACAGACAAGACTGGATTGAACTGTTCTCTTATTTCGACAATTGGTAGAGAGTAGAGAGAAAAGAGAATTTCACGTCCATTCATTTGTTGATAAAGCGTGTGGTAGACACAACAGCTGGGTGAATTTTAGTCGCGCTGTTAAAATAAAATGAAAAATTTAATATATTTCAAAATCAGAAAACAAAACTAAAAACAGCAGACGCAAAATTATTAGCGAAGAATCTTGCGTTCGGGTTTCGATTTTTGGCAGAATTTGTTAATGATCACATTATTCGAAATACAGCAAACTCTTGTTCTAACGGCACTATTTAATGACAAACGCGTTCTAACGGCACGTTTGTTTTTATATTCTCGCAAGTAGACTATTGTTCGGAGATTATACCTTTTCCTGAGCAAATTAAAAAGTAAATAATTTGCATGCCGTATTTTTTAAATCACCCGTCATAACGCAAAATTCGTTATAATGCCACTCCCCGGGGGTGCCGTAATAACGGGAGTCTACTGTAAAATTATTTACATATCTCTACCCAGTGAGCGCTTGTTGTAGTAGATTGATCTCACAGACCATTGCTAGTGAATTCAATATTATTCACTGGGTGCTCTACTATTGTGGCCTTGTGTCAGACTAAGCTAAGCTTAAATAATAATCTATCTTTACATACCCAATTAAAATAATTTCTAATAATGATGAGTTACATTATCTCAAAAACATGAGTGAAATTAAGAATTATAGTGACAGAAATTGAGGGCTACTCACAACATGTCACACCAGATATGTTATTGTTTCGTTGTTCGACAAACATCAGGTACGGATCCAGGGGGGGGTCCCGGGGAATCCGGAATCTCTTCCTGCTCGGGCAAATCACAATTAAAAAATATTTTAAATATCTAGATAAAGGAATTTTATAAATAAAAAGCCCAAATAATCCCAAGTAATCATAAATTGACCTTAAAAACAAACAAATATATTATATCCATAGTCTAATTAGACAGACGAAGTAATAGAAATAAAAAGAATTGGACCATCCCTGCTCAAAATCCTGGATCCTCCCCTGAAAATGGTGTAGAAACAAGTCAATAATAATTGTAAATATTGAAGAATATCTTTTATCTGTGCTTTTACAGTTATAATGGGAATATTGAAAAGAAAGGCGAAAAACTCTGCTAAACAGTCCTTAGTGAGTAGTAGACTCAGGATATATCGGAGTTGATGAATTGACGGTTATAGGAAGTGACAACCAGAAGTGTAGTGCTAAAAAAAAGTGAGAGAACGCAGCACTACCTGCTCTCGGGGAAGGGCTTTAACCACTTCCTCATGAGAAGATTCTTTTTAATTTAACCAATTTCAGAGACCATATGGGACGAGCATTTGGAAATATACAGGCTAATTTTTCTTATCAGCGAATTGTTCAAATAGAGAATTTTAGTAGTATATAGATAGTGAGGGAACAGTAACACCATTCACCCCCACCCCCCCCAAAAAAAAGGTAATGGAACGCCGTTCCCATAGCACTCCACTACACCACAGGTGACAATCAAACATTTTTTTTAAAGGAGGCTTTTAGAGATTACGAGAATTATTTCATTTTGTCAATATCAAATACAGCTTTTTTATTAAAAAAAGAATACTAATAGCGAGAATGAAACTCAAAAGAAGAAAAAAACATTGTCTCATAGGACACGTTTGCAGTCCACGACTACATGAGATAAGGTTTTCTTTTTTCTACTGAATTCTATAAAAGCAAAAATTACTTTAAAAAGACAATAGTTTCGAAGAAAAAAACATAAACATCATGAATTAATAAATACCATATTGTTATCCACACACACGCAAATAAACACTTAAACTACAACGATGATGCTTGATATTGCACCATTAACTTTTTTGTGAGATAGCGTATGTTTTAACTTCAAGTTTGTTTTCTACTTATTTCAAAGCCAATCGCATGTAAAATGCATGAATAAGCGTGGACCATAGTGAAATCTTAGCATTTAAATCAATTTTAAACTCTGCAAGAGAAAGGGAACACTAACAGAATCACAAGTTCAAGTTAAGAAAGAATGGGGAAAAACACGTAAAAACGTTGCAAAGTGTGTGAATACTTGCTTAAATGCTCAATATTTAGTCAACGTCAACGATTTTAAAAATGATTGTAATGCTGTTGTTTTTTTCTTCTTTTATTGGGTCTAATTCTAGAAATCTTACTTCAAAAGTCGTAGAGTTCAACAGGTGTCGTTCACGAATGCCAAGCATATGCATAAAGGTGCACTAAGCACAGCGCATCTTAAAGTAACAACGCAAGAATTTAAGAAAGGAAGTGATTATTTTGTGCTTTGAGTCCAACAATAGCGAAACAAAAACATCGTATTCATTTTAAAAATATATAAAAGTTCCATCCATGCACAAAAAACTAACATTGTTAATGTTCGCTATTTAAGATGCACACGAATTGTTATTATTTTTTGTACGCAGCCTGTCAGCAAATGTTGTTTACGAACATAACACATGCACATGTGAGCTTCTTTCTCTCTTTCGCTTTTAAACAATTTCGATATCATAAAATCACATGTGCCCACAAACACGAGCATACTGATACACTGAGACTTTAGACAAATATTTTTTATAAACACCAAATAGTTAACATAACAATAGAGTCATACACATAGTAGTAGTAGACTACTTGAGTAGTAAACCCGACTACTACTAATATACGCATAAAATACCTTTACGAACATGCATGCACAGGGGACTGCACAAACAATAAATACACATCGGGTGTGGGCGTACTCACCCCCATCTAGTTGAACTGTGTAGTGACCATGCGGCTCCACTGACCCTAGGATCAAACTGGAGAAGAAGATAAACGCAAGTAGGGGAAAGTGATGTGAAGGATGCAGAATCCATGACGGGTGTCGGCTGCTGGGTCCACCAGCGGGTAGATGTCTGCTACCCTGGGTTGTGTTGCTAGCAGACAGCATGCTGGTGCTATCTACAAACACACACCACAGCCGGGTCGGGTGGTTGCCACCTCGACTGTTTTTTGACAACTTGTTTTTGTGCGTGTAGTACGAAAATCAAGACGATTTAAAACTGCAGTACTTTTTGTAGTTAGTACTATTAATCTTGTATTTTTTAGTAGCTGTTTTTATTTTAGTGGTAAATTCTTCCTTGGGGTCCGTTCCCACCCGGGGTGCCACTGCTGCTACTGATAATTGGTAAGACTGCTGGTGCTTGCTGTGTACGGTAAGCTGTACCAGCCGCTCCGTTTTGTCGTGTATCTTCTTGTGTTGTAAACGTCTTCACATACAGCTCCATCAGTGATGCGGGAAATACGCGGAAATTGAAAGCGGGGGGAGGAGGAGGTAAGACGACAACAAGTTACACAGTGAGTGAGAGAGGAATCGAATTGGGGAAGAGGAGAGAACAGAATAAGAAATAATAGGGAGGGGTGCCGGTGAGAAGAAGAGATGATGCTAAAAAGATAAAGAGGCAGGGGGGAGGAAGAACGACAACAAGTTACACAGTGAGATGGAAATTGAGGAAGAGGAAAGAAAAATAGAGTGGGTTGCCGGCGAGAAGAAGAGATGATGTTAAAAAGATAAAGAGAGAGGAGGAGAAGGAGAAGTTGACATTAAGAATATAAACCGAGAGAGAGAGGCGGGGAGTTAATTTTAAAACAACCGCGTGGGGAGGAAGGGGTGTAGTTAGTAAGTAAGTAAATGGAGGGTGAAGATTAAAAAGAGATCTGAGAGGATAAGGAGTGTGAGGAGGAGAAAGAAAAGAACATATGGAAAGAGAAAGGAGAGGACCACCCCCCTCTCTCTCTTTAACTTTTGAAGAGAAAAATGAAGAAAAGGCGGAGGCGAGTCGACGAGAAAATAAATAGAGGGCGAGGGGGAAGTCAGCATTAAAAATGAAAGGGGGGGGGAGAAGATTTAATAAAAAAAGTAAGTGGGTGAGGTTGATGGACTTAAAGCAGTTAGAGAGAAGGAAGAGAGTGAGGGAGATTACAGGAAAATACAAAAAGAATGTGAAAAGAATTGTTGATGAAAGAAAAAGAACGTGGGGATGAGGAAGGAGAAGAAAGCAAAAGTAAGAAGAAGAGGACGATGGAATGTTTTTTGGTTAAGATTTGTAAATTGAACATTCAGGTGTCGCAATGACGGACACAAAGTAAAGGTCCAGTTTTACATTTTGCGTACATTGTAAATCGATCACCCACTTTAGAGCCAATTCGCGCTCTCCCCCTATAAAAGTTACTTTTTCTCCAAAACGAAAATTTTTCCGGAAGAAACGAAAGTCAGATTCAGTCAAAGCAGTTCAGACTACATAAGAAAAATATTTTTTCATAATTTTTTACTTACGTTGGGTTAACCAAAAATCTGTATCATTTTTTTATTTATTAGAGAAATAAAATGAGTAAGAGTTAGTGAGTTGGAGGAGATCAATATGTTAGGAAAAAAGAGGGGGGTTATAAAACGAAGAGAGAGGGAGAGGGGGAGAGAGAGATAGTAAGCAGAGTTAATTTACAAGTAAGTAAAAAGAACAAAGACGTGAGAGAACTTAATTGCAATAAAATAATACAAAGACGAGAGGGGGGATCAGTTGCAAGAATAGAGAAAGAGAGACAGAGACAGAGAGGATGGAGATGAGAGTCAATAAAGGATATAAGGAGGGTGAGAAATCTAAGGAAGAGTCAATAGCAGAAATTGAATTGGCGAGAGGTTAAAAGAAACAGGGAGGAAATGATCGGTACGCAAGGAAGTAGAAAGTAAAAGTAGCAGCAACAGCAGCAACATGATTGAAAGTGGAGTAGGAGGCGAGTTTTGAGAGTAGGAGGCGAATTTGTGTCAAATCAGTTTCATGTATAGGAATGTGGGTGAGGAAAACGGCTTTATTGTTGTTGTTGTTGTTGTTGTTGTTGTTGTTGTTGTGAAGGTGCGCGCACACGCGTAGGTGGATGAACTGTGTGGTTCTTATGTATGTATGCATGGATATATGTTTGTATCAGAAAACGGAAGTTATATAACAAATCTATTTGTTACCTATTTAATGTAGGTGGAAGTGAAGAACTGTGGTTCGTATGTAATGTGTATCATCAGAAAAAACGGAAGTATATAACTAAACTAATCTATATCTATCTATTTAAACAATGAAACACTGATAACGCATTCATTCCTTTGTCTGTTTTAGCGGTGAGAGTTTGTAATAAGGTTTTTAATTTTCTTCATACAAGAGAGAGCAATGGTATTGTACTGCTGTAGGAACGCGTGGGAACGGCATTCCCTTGCTTTTGGAGGGAGGGAGAATGGCGCTCCCTATTCGTGGGGGTTAGGGGCGCCAGGAGGGGCGCACATGTGCTATTCTGTGAATAATTTTTGCTGACCCCCCCCCCC
>VCCN01005793.1:1966797-1977168 GCA_006491835.1 Architeuthis dux
TTGGAATGAAATGTCTTGCATAATAGTTAGCAATGGAAGGACTATATATTTTCTCTTACTCTCTCGTAGTGCTGGCATGATATTGGCTTTCAAAATGTCACTAGTTTATTGACCTTAGCCATTGAGAACTGAAGAGCTTTCTACTTAAAGTGTAGTACTATTGCTTATTGTTATACTCTTTGTATATGATATTGTCATTGACCGCTGTCAACAATGACTACAGTTTTTCATATTCTTGCTAAGAACTATTCATCCGGCAAGCTTCGGACCAGAGGGGATCTGAATTTCTGGACCAAGGCTTAATATATATATACTTACAATATAGAATAAACAATGAAAATTTAAAAAAACTAAATTGTATTCAACAGATACAAATTAATACACTTCTAAAGCTGTTTGATCTTTATTAATCTAATTAAAATTCTTGAATATAAGAATATATACAATGAAAAGTAAACAAAGAAAAGAACAATAGTTTATAATATTACCAAATCAATCCACTACAAAAACATGGTCTGTTTAATCAATATTAATCCACTAATCTTCATTTGAAGACAATTCAACCCTGCCACAAAAAAAACAAAAAAAAACAGTGTCCAAGTGGCGAATTACTACAAAACCCGCTGCAAATTTCAATTTGTCATAACCTCTGAACCATTTATTCAATCAAGCTGAAATCTATGTTTTTGTTAGAGTTATTGCAATATAAGTAGTCTTTACTTCATTAAATAGAGTTAAATTTATTAAACTCCAATGAATGACGCTAATGTACATTTCTGGAACACATTTCCTACTCTGTCTGTTGCCAACCCTTCACAACACTGGACGAGAGGCTTGGACTTTCCTATTTTGAATTCAGAGCTGTCCGTTTCCTCGACTGGTTGCCAATCATGGCTGAAGAGCCCAATCTGCCTTGCTATTTACTCATAGCCAGGAGAGGAGAGATGGATTCATGCCTTTCCCAAGGGTATTAGTGCAAAGTGAACTCCAACTGTTTTCAGTTGGAGTTTGAACTCAGATTCAATTTTCCCTTCTGCTAACTGTTAGGCCACCCTCACTGCCATCACCTTTACTAAGATGTTATTCTGAGCATTTTTACTATGCAGTGTGTAATTGTTGCTTATCTAACTGTTCTCAAGATATTTGAAAATGCACAGGGTCAATCATAATAAAATATATAAAGTCTCTGGAGTGTTGAAAACTTTCACGACCTTGGAACCTTAGTTGGCTGTAACTTTGAACTGAAGTTATTTTTTGCATTTTTGGATGCACATACACACTAGGCTAACTTTAGCGCATGGTTGCATTTCTAGAACACTATGTGAAAATCAAATTTCCACTTGATGATGTGTGAAATTGACATGCTAACTCCTGTACTACGAGTTCTCTCTTTTGAATATACATATACAGTATATTTTTTTTGCAGTCACATATGCCAACAAAGCCTGTTTGTCCACACAATATCTACAAAAATTCCCAATGTAGTTCAATGGAATTTTGTGGTAGAAGTGATTAAATTTTGGGGCTGATCCAGGAATTTGTTTTCAATTGAGATATATTTTTATTATTCTGCAGGAAAAGGGTTAAAAAAAGTTAATAAAGAGTAGTTTTAAGGGAAGTAACTCAATGTTTGTGTATTTAAAGTTTTCTTGGCAAAGGGGTTGGCAGAGTTATGTGCTTTCTAGTTAAAGCTGATATTGTTTCGCTACTCTGCTATGTTCAAGTTCAAGTTCTGGAATATTTGCTTCTGTTAAGAGGCATTTAAAAAATCTTCTTTTTTTTTTTTTTTTTTAGATATGTATTTAGATACGAGATGCAACCCAAAAGTTCAGGGAATTTGACCATGAGCAGTTGCATGTTGGCTTCTAAAGAGTATGCTCACATGGGCAGTGGCATTTGGCTTGAAATATTCCATCCAAATTCCCCAAACTTTTGGGTTGCACTGTGTGTGTGTGTGTGTATATATATATTGTGAAAATCTGTACCGCTTGTAATGAACCATTTAAAATTGATTTATCCTAATATTCGGTCTACAACAATATTTATGCACAAGTGTTGCATATCTATTATTATCTATCTCTATCTATCTAGGCTGCCCTGATTTTACACTGGTTTGATTTATGCCATGTTGACAATGATGCAAGTTTGAAATTTGCCCGCATTTTGTGAAGAACTCCATTTCTCATTTTTAAAATATTAACATAGACATATGTAACTTCAAAATTCTATTATTATTAATAATTCACATTCTACTGACTTAAATATCAATTAATCACTGCAACCCAACACTGGTTTAATTTGGTTTAGATTATTCATGTGTTCAGACATTTATATGTATCTATCCATCTGAACTTTGCCCAGCCCTAACTGTTCATAGTACAGTAGAAATTTTGCACACACTCCTCTCAATGAGTAGGGAAAATGTTGTTTTTTTTTTTTGTTTTTTTTTTTTAAATTCCCCCCCTAAAATAGGGTTTTAGTGGGAGGGGGGTCAATTTTCAATGTAAGCTTATGCTAAATTGGTCACCTGTTTTTTGAAAATTCAGACATTTTTTAGTGATCGCAGCCCAACTTTTTAATTGAACACCGCGTATATGGGTAGCAGTGATTCATAATTTCCCTTGGAATGCTAGTCTATTTCTATTATCTTGTCTTTCTTTCATTTTGTTTTAACCAATTTAAATTAACTAATTTGCTTTATAGCTTAGATTATGCGTGGATGCTAAGAACTAGTCTAATTTAAGGAAATGCTATTGATTTTCCCATGTTCAGGAATAATGTTCAATTTCATTATTAGTTTTCACAAGGACATAGTCCCATAATCTATTCCAGACTATGTAAATTTAATCTTGTTTTGTTGTGGTAGTTGTTTCAAGATTTTTTATTTCTATTCATTTATTTCAAATTACTTGCAGCAAGTCTAGTCAGAGGGTCGGGCAGTAGGGACAGGGGTCTTGGGCATAGTGTAGAGATTGGTCTCCTCCTTAGGAGGATTAACAGGATCATCACGGGAGGCTGTCTACATGATTCTCAGCTGCTGGTATTGCCAGATGGTCACCCATCGAGCTACTGACCAGGCTCAACATTGCTTAACTTCGGTGATCATATGAGAACCAGTGTGTCTAATGTAATTTGGCCATAACATTATTAGTTTTGACAATGACATAGGCCCATAATCTATTCCAGAGATGGTAAATTTAATCTTTTTTTGTTATTTCATGATTTTTATTATGACGGTCTTAGCAGCTTCAGGACTTTGAGCTGCTGTGCCTGGGCACTTAGTATGGAGGAAGTGTTGTGCACAAGTTTCACTTCCCTCTCGACGAAGGAAAGAAGTGATCAGTATGTTTGGAGATCAGCCTGGCTGTAGGGGATACTTCCCTTGTTGGTTATGGCACATGGTATTCCCAGATGGTCATCTATCTAGGTACTGACCAGGTTCAGCATTACTTAACTTCAGTGATTGTACGAGAACCAGTGTATCCAAAGTGATTATTTTTATAAAAAAACTAGAAAGCACTCAGAGCGCATACCTCTGCCAAGTAAAAACTGAACAATCAGGTTACAGATCCCAGACTTTGCTGTGACAAAAGCTTGTAATAATTATTCACCAGAGACATCTCTTCAACACTTGATTATTTCCCTTAGACTAAGTAACTTTGTCATTACTGTGTTCTTACATCCAAAAAGCCGAAAAATTGTCCTATCTTGCAATGTTAACAAAATCAAAATATTCCTGGATCTTCCCCAAAATTCAACCAATTATTTACTGGCCCATGGCCCACTCTTCCACAGAATGTCATTGCAATTCATTCATAACTTTTGGAGATATTGCATATACAAACATGTGTAAATACATAATCTCTGTTCAACTTTGTTGGCAGAAGTAAAAAATGTATGGATAATAATACAATGACACCCTCTTGTCTATTCCATCTTGGATTTCTTTTTCTTTTTTATTTAACATTTATTTACTTGCTATTCTTTGTTTAGCACAGCAGTTCTCAAACTGGGGTATATGTACCCCTAGGGGTACTCGAGAGAAATTACGGGGTTTACACACATTTTATAAAAACACTGGAATTTCAACATAATCACAACCAATGGAAACAAATTTTGTGCAAGAATATCAATTGAGAATGATATGCTGGTATGTCTCTCTGAAACTATGCCTGGAATTGCGTTACTTGGTGGAAAGATCCAATGTTGAAAATGTAACATCAAATTGAATGAAATTACTAACAAATATTACATGTCTGTTGTCAAACCCATTGTAATAATAATACTACTGCTGATAAGACATCATGAAGAATTCTTCTACAAATTTGACCACAGTATTCAAGTATGTGTTGTTGGGGCAATCATTAGAATGTCCGACTGCCAACAGGCAGGTCGAATGTTCAAATCCGAGTGCAGCCATGAAAAATGTTACATAAGCAGGCTCTGCTCTTACCACTGAGCTAATGACAACCTGATGGTATGGCAGGAGTGCTGAACGCACATATTGTTCATCTCTCTATTCCACGATTGTTGGTACAAATATGTGTTGTTCCCTATAATTATCATATATATCGCATGTTAGTGACACTTTACCACCTGTTCATAAATAATGATGGTGATAATAATAATAATGAAACTAATGAGGAGCTCTGGTCTAATCTTGACCTAGATTGTGAAAACTCTTTTCGAGAAGGCATGAACTGAAAAATTCCTTCCTAAATGCATGTTGCGTGTATATACAATTGAACCATGTAGGTGCATCAATATGTCTACAGCCTAATGATGAAAAAGCATTTGTTTTCCATAACCTCCATCCTTGTCAATGCACTTAATTCAGTGGTGAATATTATTCACATAGATTGAACATTATACAGGGAAAATTTCAGATAAAAATTCAGCTAATAACTATGTCAGGCTATGAACTTATTGATCCACCCTCATATAAGTTGGTTTTTTTTTTTTTAAATAATAGTACTACAAGCCTTTTTTTTAGTCTGAAAGAAATTTGAAATTACTTAGAAGAATGAGGTGTGTATTGTGTACATTCATAAAGAATAAATACTTCTTCAAGGCACTTAAAAGAAAACATTGCTTTTTATTCAGGTTTTGTATAGTACTTGTAATATCTTAGCAGATTATAAATATCAAATCAAAATATGAAGTACTTATCTAACATTGCAACTTTCAAACTGGTTAATCTTATCATCCACATATATAAAACGCTATATATATATCTGGGGGGGGGGACTGCTAAGTAATTAATGACATGAATTGTTGCCCAGCAACAACAATATTTTTCTTGGTTATACTTTTCGACAAATGCATAGATACTATTGACCCTAGGCAGAAGTGACAGGGAGTGACACTTTGATCCTAGGCAGAGTGCACAGATACTACATTCTGATCCTAGGCAGAGTGCGCAGATACTACATTCTGATCCTAGGCAGAGTGCACAGATACTCTGATTCTAAGGAAGAGTGCCAATCCATATGTAAATAATCCCCTCTTTCTTGATGTGCTCTATGCTAATACCCAGAGCCGGCTTGAGGCATAAGTGAATTAAGTGGCTGCTTAGGTCCCAATGGCCACCAGAGGGCCCCCAAGAGTGCTTGAATGCTTTTTCAAAGCTGGTGAGAGACCCCCAAATCAAATTCTGTTTAGGCCCCTATAAAGGCTTGGGCCGAGCCTGCTATTACCTAAAATAATAAAAGAAATACCACCTCTGTCCCAAAATAGTTGTTACATTTGCATATGTATTTCATACACTAAATGTAAAAACTCATGGGACAGATGTAGTATGATTTTTCTTTTTTTTCTTGTTTTTTTTTTTTTTTTTTTTTTCCATTTTATTTTTTATTCTTTCAGAAAAGACCTGTAACACCTGACACAAACAAAATGTCCTGTTTACATAGGTAGTTTTGTTTTTGTCTCTTGGTTTTATGTTTTCAGCTCAAACACAATTATTCCTCTGTTTGGAAATGCTTCTGTTAGTGAACACATCAACATATTGGAATTTCTATTATATATCAAGACTGGTTGACATTCAACAAGAAGTCAGTGACACAGGATTGTCATTCAAATAATCTGTTCATATCATATTGAGTCCACTGGATAAGTAGATGTGGATTCATGCTGACAAAAATATTGCTAGAAGTCTCGGGTTTAACCAGATTTATTTTTAGTGGTATATAATGACTGATTGCTTTCACACTACTGGTTCCCCACAGTCGAACGAATCAGACAGTGGAAAAATACATTTCTTTTGTCATGTAAAAAATGAATAAATGATTAAAAGATTGCTTTGTTTAGAAGTATATGTATTCACTCATGTTTGTTCACGCAATATCTCCAAAAGTTCTCAATGAATTTCAATGACATTTTGTGGGGGTGTGGGCCATAGTGTATGGAAGAAGGGATTACATTTGGGGGTGGATCCCGGAATGTGTGTTGTTGTTGTTGTTGTTTTTTTTTTGAAAGAGATTTTTTTTATACATTTGTCCACGAGTGATCAATGAATTTCAATGACATTTTGTGGGGGTGTGGGCCGTAGTGTATGGAAGAAGGGATTACATTTGGGGGTGGATCCCGGAATGTGTGTTGTTGTTGTTGTTGTTGTTGTTTTTTTTTGTTTTTGTTTTTTTTTAAAGAGATTTTTTTTATACGTTTGTCCACGAGTGATCAATGAATTTCAATGACATTTTGTGGAAGGGTGAGTCATTGGCTAAATATTTCTAGAAGTCTCGAGTTTAACTAGATTTATTTTTTTGTTGTATAATGGTTGATTGCTTTTACTTTGCTGGGTTCCCCACCCTCAAACAAATCAGACGGAGGAAAAAATACATATTTTTTTGTCATGAAAAAATATCTACTTAAAGTGATTTTCTTGGTTCTCTGTCTGTAAGCATGGACTCTTCCACTTGGAAGTAACAAGTTTGCTGATAAAGATATCTCCTACCCACCATTTGAAACAATGGACTCTTCCATTGTAACAAGTTTTTTAGTTTATTTTCCCACTTTTTGAAAGTTTCCTTCATGCCATCCAAAAAAAGGCGAAAAGTGAAACTAGTGTTCAGCTTTTGTTTTGCAGCCAGCCATTATAGAGGCAGCGCACACCCTCTTCCTTTCTCTTTTACAACCCAGTCTCCTGTACCTCCCACCACCAGACCTCCGATGACTCGGCCTGACATACTATTCTAACCATTTTTGTGGTATGGGGACACTCAAAAAATGGTAATTGCTGTTTTGCTTTACGCCATTTTTGGCTTACAAAAGGCTCTTGTAGGAACGCTCTACTTTCGCATATTGGGTAAACGCGTATATCCATGAATTCTTTCACAGGGATTAACTAGTAAATAGCACGAACCTGTGCGAATGCCATTGTCACTAAAACTGAATGAAAATCACAAGGGTAAAAACTGATGTTCCCATCAAGCACCCTAAATTTTTGCAAATCGAAAAGTATGTTTTTTTTGTTTGTTTTTTTTCCTTGACACTGGTGACGTCACTGAAACGTCAGCAGTGTTACCAAGATAAACAAAGTCTGCGTGTTGATATCGAAGAAAAACTAGCCTGAACTGGTGTCGCTAGTCTGTCTTGCTTACATTCGATAAAAAACAAACTTTCTAAGTTACTAAGATACTTTCTTCCGAAAAAATTAAAAACTATTTTTTGTGCTTTCAATCTAAGTATCGTTTTGTGCTTATTGCTTATTTGTGATTATTAGAGTTTAAATTTTACAGTCAGTTAATAACTATCTTCTTAACATAATCGTTAGCGTATCTGACTGCCAACTCCTATGACGCGAGTTCAAACCACGTCAGAAAAAAAAATTTGATCAATTCTTCTGTAGTCAATGGCCCGACATTCTCCAAAATTCCATTGATAACTTTTGGAGATATATGTGGACAAACAGACACAGAGGTAAATAAATGATGAAAGGATTGTTTTGTTTATTAAATGTATATAAACCCTATTATGCTAATGATACTTGTATTCATTCCTGAACACTGATAATCCCTTTCTTACTGATTTTCTATGCACAACATACCGATTGTATGCTGAAACTTGCTAAAAACTATTAGGTCAAAAATTGTTTTTTGTTAAACCATCAAAATCCATTTTTAAGCATGAATGTTAGCCTAGTGATTTTGATTGATTCATAACCCTGTGAACAACCTTTATCTTCTTGCACCAAGAACATCACTCACCAAAAGATGGCTATTACAAATTCTTCTGTGAAGAGGGCTGAAATCTGCCTGTTTCTACCCTGTATGCACATATCTGAAGTTAATATTTTGCATAAATTTTCTAACAGAACATAAATATTAAATGATCACTTTTTTTTGTGAACAATATGTCCATGTGGAACTCTTAACCTCTTTTATTCGCCTATTTGCTCTTCCACTGAACAATAATTACATGTCTTTGTGTTTTTTTTGTTTTTTTTTTTAAATCAATTTTGTAAAGATAAGTACAAGACTGACAGTTATATGAAAGGTCTATATTAAATTTTAACTTCAAGATACCTTCTTCCTTGCCCTATACTGTTCATATATTCAGGGTGTCACAGAAGTAACTGCCGATTTGTCCCAAAATTAATGTCAGTTCTAAGGGAAGCAACTATTAAATTATTAAGTTACTATTAAAAGCAACTATTAAATAGTTGCTTCCCTTAGATAGAATTGGCATTAATTTTGGGACAAATTGGGCATTACCTATATATTTGCAATGCTTTTCCTATACTAACCTTGTAACATGGTAAAAATGCAAATTTATTGTCTAAGCATGCAGATTTATTGCTTTTTATTACAAAACTAAAAAAAAATTCACATTTGCAGATTTGAGAATTTTAATTTGGTTTGTAATTTTATAAATCTAGTTAATATTCAAATTGTTTGCAACCGCTATTAATCTCTAAGCATGATTGGTGTACATTATTACTTATTTCACTATTTGTATCAAGAAATAATCTTTCCCCCCACCCTTCATAATTTATTGGGTACTTTGTGTGTGTGTGTGTGTGTGTGTGTGTGTGTATTTTTTTTTTAACAGAAGTATAGTAAGAACCTTTTTGAAAATTTGAAATATTGCATGAAGTTTTTCAAACAGTTTTCAGTTCAATATTTTTTAACCAAAGGGAAGTTATGAGCCAAAATTTCATTTTATTGCATCTTAAAGTAATAGATTTGATGATATTCACAGCAACTTAAATTGCATTTGCAGATTGAATTTTACAAACTCATACATCCCCAATCACTTATTTGTGTATGGATCCATAGACATGGACATATACATACTTGAACACTCACTGTAGTCACATACTAATAATACAGAGTGTCACAAAAGTGACTATACATTTTCTTTTTCATTTTTCCCTTCAGATTTCTGTCCTAAGTGAAATTAATGTCAATCGATAGCTCAATGTCTGAGAAATATTTTGCCACTTAAGCTCTACATTCATCCCCATTATTATGGTGATGACACTAATGTTAGAACTGAAGTGCAAGATCACAGCCTAGCAGGGGTTAGTGATCTCTTTTTGGAGAGCTATATCAAGAGCAAAGTCTATACAACAAGATCAAGAGACCTTTATGAACTTGAGGCAAGAATTGTTGTGCAAAAATCCTGCTCAAAATGCTTGCTGATAACAGGAATGCCTGTATCAATTGCTGGCTCGGCTATGAAGAAGTTGGCTCACATGTAGAAATACCAGTGCAGTAATTCTTATTTGAACTTGGCAAAATTTGAATAACATAATTCTTGAACATTTATTTTATGTGTACCGATTTTCAAGTTTTGAAAAATAAGTGTATAGTTTTGAAACACCTTGTATATTTGCAGCTATACCTGTACGTATATCTCCTTATATTAGCACCTATGTAACCACACAAATTTGACAGACTGCTTGCTATTTTGTTAAGAATTTTTTCCATGAATTTATCAAGAATTTCACATTTGCTGCCATCAGAAAGATATGTTTTTATCTGACAAAGAATATTATAATCCCTAAACAATTATTCAAAACCGTCAACATAGGTTTCTTCATTTAAATGGTTCTTTAGACGATTGAACTCCTTCTTTGTTGTAAACACGTTTCGGCTGATCCATTCTTCAGCCTTCTTTAGGTGTAAAATCTGAGTGTGATGGGGTCAGATTTTAAGAAGGCTGAAGAATGGATCGCACAAAACGTTGTTTACAACACAAACAACAAGGAGTTCAATCATCCAAAGAACCATTTGAATGTTAATGACCCTTCTCAAAACTATAGAAAATCTAGATTTCTTCAGTTTTCAAGTGGGTTGGCTATCTATGTATACGTCACACGTACATGCCGCACCAATGGAACTAGAGGGATGAAAATTTGAACATTTA
>VCCN01005793.1:1998913-2011050 GCA_006491835.1 Architeuthis dux
CATTACAGTGTTGTTTAGTAAATAGCTGATATTGTGCATGACTCATAAGTGTTGACATGCAAAAAATGTATTTCTTGGGAAGTGTTTTATGCATAAAATGAACATTCAAATAGTGTACACATCCTAATATCAAGTTTTAATAGGAATTATCAAATTGGTGGTGTTGATAATATATTTTGAAAGAGAAACAATGTTATTGTATGTAAAATGAATAGGCAAGGAATATGTTGTACATAGATCTTTTTCAGACTGTTCTCCTCATCTTAGTTGTTTTACTTTTTAGCACCATTTTGGCCGTTGTACCCAATGGCCTTCTTCAGATGAGTGTCATAAGTAAGGAGGGGTGATGGGACAAATCCCCCCTCTGAAGCATGGGTGTAGAATGTCCTCGTTCCGCTGTCTGAAGAGGGTGTAGGGTACAACGGCTGAAACATTGTGCTAAAAAGAGCCAAGATAATAACAATCTATACATTGATGATCCTCCATCTAAAAAATTCAGACAGAATGTTATTTTATAACAAAACTTTTCATTTCCCATGAAATTAAATAGAGGAGCCTGTCAACATGTATTAAAATTTGTTGAAAATATTTTCATTTTTTTAATGACAAATCCCTCTCACAACTTTGATCATTTTTCTGCCAACAATTGAGAAAAATGGCTGCTAATATCTATTATATAAAAGTTAGTGTGTGTGTGTGTGTGTGTGTGTGTGTGTGTGTGTGTGTGTATATACAGGCTTTTCTTGCTAGAAACTTAGATTACATTGTACAACATATTCTTACTTTTTTTTGTTTCTGGGACAACAAGCGAATTTGCACATTTTCAATCACATAATGTAAGAAAAACAATTACATATGAATATCACTATCCTGGCCACAAAAGCAAAGTTTGTAAGGAATAATAGCAATTTTCTATACTTTTTATACCTAATCAATTAGAAAATAACACTCACTACCCAGGAACAAGAATCGCGCTGCACAGTGTTATTTTCTATGGTTCTCTTTGTATAAGTTATACAACACCAATCTTTAAAAGGCAAAGTAGGACAAGCCCCATTTGTTAAAATATGACAAAGTTTAAGTAATTGGTGTCGGTATGTCTATTTGTTTTTTTACCTTATCATTCCTACATAAGGAAAAGTGTTTCTGGCCTCCTATTCAATTTTAACCAAACATTTTTAAAGCTTAACATTTTATTGAGGCATGATGTTAGGGTTATTCATAGTAAGTAAGTAGTACACTTACACTGGCTACAACTTACTTACTTGGCCTGTTTGTGATAGGTGACATAGACTTAGAGGCGACAAGCACCCGAAGTGGCATTCCTCACTTCACCATGCGCTATTTTACCCATAGCTAGGGGGAGAGATGAATTCATGCTTTTCCCAAGGGCATTAGTGCAAAGTGAACACAAACTGTCTCAACTGGAGTTTGAACTCTGGTTGCCGAATCCATTCTCTGTGCTGTTATCTGCTCAGCCACTCTGCACCTCCAAGAGTTCATAAACTACAAATAATAACAAAATATCATGGGTTTTGTCCTACACACTTTTGGGGGGGATGGGGGAAATACAAGCTTTGTAATTGCTCCCTAAAAAACACATTTGACTTTTGCTTCAAAGTACTCTAGATGGGTAATCTGGTATGGTTCTAGAACCAAGAGTGCCAGAAAATCGTTGGTGTGCCTTTTATAAGTGTCATCAGTGAACTAGTGTTGTTGGTACCATAGAATTTTACTAGTTTATTAGTTCAAGAGGTCAAAAGACAGATTTTTTGTTTAAAATGTTGATATCATGTTTGTTTATTTATTAATTTTTTTCCTGCAGATGATTATGTGGTGGTACAGCCTGAAAATTCCGAAACAATGCGACGAATTGGAGCCAAAGGTTGTCCTTGTATTCTGCACATTTCTCCTTGGGGTGTCACGTTAGCTCTCCAGGTGAGTCACGTTTGTTATTGACACCTCTTTAGGCCTGTTGAAAAACAACAAGAAAAAACTGCTGAGTGAGAAAAGTTGATTTGAATTGTAAACGCCCAACCTAATATTTACCCAAATATCCTATATGTTCTATACTGCTCTGTTTCTCATAAATTTAACGCTATACAATATATAAAAGAAAACATTACAAATACATAACAAAAGTAAATAGACACTTACTTTCAAACAAGGCCTTTATTCCACAAACATTATTATACAAATTAAAATTCGGTGGACTTGCCATTAGCAAGATTTTAAGTTTTTTACTTTGTCAAGCATTGACTTTATTAGATCTGCTATCTTCTCTTTTGGGATATCCAACCAGGCTTTATTCAAAACAAAACACAAAGCAAATCTTTTGTAGAAGATTTTCTGGATATTCTTTTATGTCATGGTCCAGATGTATTCAATGGGATTCATGTCAGGAGACTGATTTGGCCATAAGAGTTGCTTAACCCATTAACTGCGGAAGATGGTGAAGAGTAATAGTTATTTATTGCAAGATAAAAGCCCTTGTCAGTTGCAAGTTATCCATTGCAAGATAAAAGCCCCAACTCACAGAACTGAGTTGCCATTAATCACAATGAAACGGAAATTTTATTGAGTTAGCCATAGACCTGCAATGACGGAAATTTCTGTCATCCGCAGTTAATGTGTTAATACCATTTTGAACCTGACATTCTTGATCATTTTGCTGTATTTGTCCAAATAACTGTCAGTAAATATTTCGAAGTCTTACCTGTAGAATGGATATGAACCCTATTCAGGATTGATATTCCTTATGAATTCCAACAATTTTGAATTCTGATCATTTAGAGATCAGTGCCCCAAATTGCTTCCAACAACATTTCTGAAAATTCGCAGGCAGTTCGACCAAAACTCTTGGCTTGGCAATCTCCAAACCCATACTCATGCATATGTGCACACTGGGTGCAATGCTACAGACTTGCTCAATATAATATTATACAAAAGTTGAGCAAATGAAGACAATGGGCCAAAGCTCTGAGGGTCTGTACACCATCTTAATTGACACTTGACACTGCTTTCTTTGTTGAATGCTGACTGGTTTAAGAAGTCTCTCAGCTATGATAATCCTTGTGATTAACCCAGTAAATGCAAAAATGACAGAAATTTCCGTCATTGCAGTTCTATGGCTAACTCAGTAAAGTTTCTGTTTTATTGTGATTGATGGCAACTCAATTCTGTTTGTGCGTCAGAGCTTTTATCTTGCAATGATAACTATTACTCTTCACTACCTTCCACAGCTAATGGGTTAAGATACTTTACTGCAATTCTTGCATTGATTTTGACACACTCTGCTGTCACTCTGCTGTCACTGCTGCCTTGTAACAGGGATTTTAAAAGATTTTCCCATCTAATGACATGAAGACACCTTCATGATTGCCACAGTCGACCTAAACAAGATACAGTGGTTTATTTTTCATTAGGGAATTGTATGATCATGCGCTTCACAGATGAAAGTGGAATTCCTAATTTCGATGCTATTTGACACTGGCTCATTCTACTTTTGGATTGAACAACTATTACACTCTTTTTACCTGTGACAAACGTGCCAAAAACCTTTTCGTCCAGACCAAATTTGAATTGGTTGAAAGTATTCATAAGAAATGAAGTATAGAAAGAGTGGGCGAAAGAAAAGAGGAATATTTGTTTTCTTTTTTATGTCACATTACGTCATATTATTCCCTTTTTTTTCCTTTTTTTTTTTTCTTTTTTTTTTTCTTTTTTTTTTAAGCAATTCTTGAGATGATAAAAATAGAAAGTTTGAGAAAGAAAGCAGACTAGACAGTTTTTTCAATTAATATATACACTTCATATATATATTTATAACTTTTTCATTTCCCAATGAATTATAATGCATTTTGGATGATATTTTTCAATCAAAAACATCGGAAGTTTACGGTCCCAGGTGCGACAACAGAATCGACAGTAGCTTGGTCATCCATCATCCGCCCATATAAGCAGGCAGCCATTTGCAATTGAAGTTGGACGGATCGTGCTTACGACTTACTTGCATCTTTACACTCAACGCTGCTCAGCCTGAAAAGTAGCTATAAATGGCCATGAATTGTTGTTAATGAAGGTGTATTCGGCATAATGAAACGCTATTGGATTCCCTGTGAAAAGTTACTTTTCATTAACATGAAATGGCTTTCCACTGTGTTTATAGCAGTCCAGTATCTAATGCATTCTTTAAGTTAGTGCATTTTAGGGGTATTCAATACCTCTGGCTACAATGTACCATTTGGGAGGAGAAGATTAATATTCACACAAACTTTCTCAAATATATATTAGATAAGTAACTGACAAAGAATCTATCTTTATTAAATGTGAAATCTGATTAAAATGTGTCTATTCACTTACATCATGTCTCTGTAGTATTATTCATTGGAATATTTAATTTCCAGAAATTCCTAATTATTTTCATTTTTATTTTGTAGTCTTCTCGTCGTGTGTTAGCCCAGTGGCCATTAAAGAGTATCCGTTGTTATGAAAGTTCGTGCCAGGGACAGTTTTCCTTGGAGGCTGGACGTATTGCCCCAATGGGTGATGGCTTGTACATTTTCAACACACATCCAGGACAAGATGACCAACTATATGACTTGTTAGACCACCATGTTGTTAATGCCTTACAAAAAATACGAGTAAGTATTAGGTTTTTTATTATTTATTTTTATCATTAGATGTAGTATTGTAACTCAATATTTTATTAATTTTGACTACTTTTTACCTTCATCTTAATTTTTTAGTTGTTTTTATCACAACTCAACTTGGCCATGAAAGCTTCCATGGCGAAGTGGTCAAAGCAGATTGATAAAGAATGCAGAGTGCTAAAGGTTAATTCAAACATTATGGGATTGTTACATACCTTGTGGTGGCATAGACCAACTATTATGTGTTAGTATAGTTTTAACTTATGTTTACAGTTTATGCTAATTTGGTCACTTAATTTATGTCCGGCAGCATTCACACTTGTTTTTTGAAAATTCAGACTGTTTTGGTAATCACTTCCCAACAAAAGACAAGAGTAGTAACTTGTTCATTGATCACCCCTTTTTTCAATATTTTAATTGATCACCCCTAACACAGCATGCTGCCAAAAGATGTTGGTCACGTGACGGTTTCTTTTGAGCGACTAACCAGACCTGTTTAAAATACTTTTATTTTTTTGTTCAAGTTGAAAACCTGGGTATTTCTTTTTCTTTTTTCCCAGCCTGGACAGCAAACATCTCATCATTTGGAAGAGTATGTGATAGAGGCGAAAAGATTGCAAGCACTCACACAGCTGTCCATTTGCACTCAACATCAAGAAGAAATACCCAGAATCTTACAAGAAAATTGGAATTTAATTCTTCCTTCGCTTGGTAGATGTTTTTCTTGCTTTCTTTTTTTTTATAAACCTTCAAACTTCAATTGATTTAGTTATTTTGATATTTATTTTGAATTTATTTGATATTTCAATATTTTTATTATTAATTTTGACTATTTTTTATCTTCATCTTAATTTTTTAGTTGTTTTTTTTATCACAACTTTGACACTGGCCATCATCATGATAAGAAAACAACTAAAATATTGTGTTATATTACTTCATCTAATAAGAATAAATTGAAGATCATTTTATTTGATATTGTTCAGAATTCTGTTAGACGGGCTGTTTTAATCATTGTATCTGGTTTAGTCAGACTATTTTTGTCCAACTCCAGTCCAAGTTGGAGTTGACTTTGTTTTTCCCCTGTAATCACAACATCAAGAACAATCCTCACCTAATTTAGGGTAGTAAACTCTTCACTATTTGTCTATCCCGTCACGTTAAACCAAACCGATATATTAAATTAACATTTCCCTACCGTTAAAATCACAACCAAGTGATTGCTAGGCGGCTCTCTTACCAACTGAGCCAAACTGACAAATTTATTATATATATATATACACACACACACACACAAAAGTTGCAATAATCATCTTCAGTTGGGATAGGAGTGGAGTTTGACCCTGCAGCAGCCAGGCTTGTCCACATCTTTGTTTATTTTTCAATGGTTTGGTCATGATCCTCTGGCCTTCTTCGGGTGTCCGTTTTGTTCTGGAATGTTGAATTTGTTAGTGGGACAACATGCGCATCCCCTTCACATACACATTATATCTATTTTTTACGTCTGCGTTTTTGGGAATTGCACTGGCCTCCTCATAACCTCCCATTGAGCTGTGCATCTGCTCATTTCCTTCAGGCTCACAGAATCCCAAGCTCATAGCCTGATCAAAGGTTCTCACAAGCTATTCATGGCCATACTCGGTCTGCTGATTGAATTATCTGAGCATAGTATGTGGGCAGATACCTTCCATCATCTCTTTCACCATCACCAATTCTTCTCTCTGTCTATTATTTTGACCTCATTCCATAAAGGTTGGTGTGCACCCCTCTCATATACAATAGAAAAAACATTAGTTCTAAAAATCTAAGTTCTAAGACTGCTAACTTTATGTAAACTAGAAAAATTCTAATAATTTTGTGTTAATTTTCTGGTCACTCCTAGTTCTGGTACTCTACATATTTTAGAATGTTCAAAAACTATGAATAAAATAAACACTAACAAATGAGTTAATTTATGCTTTTTGCTCATGATACAAAATGAATTATATATAAAATTATACACTAGGAAGAATAAGATGAAACTGACCAAAATCATCAGGAGATTTAGTCATGGGTGAATGACATTTTGTAATAAAGACTTGAGGGTTAATGATACTGAAATAGTTTAAGAAGTACTGTTCTATAATATAAGAGAACCAAAAAAAAGTTTTCTTTAATGTGAATATAATTTTTTTTTTTTTTTTTCCCTTCCAGAAATCAGTAGGCGTACTTCCTCATCATCATCTGTTCCACCACCAAGGCCTGAATTTTTAGCTAAGTAAGTTTTTTAACTTATAACATTTCTTTTGTTCATTTTTTATCTCTGTCAACAAAATTGAAAAGAGGTATATGTATTTGGTCATGTCTGGTCGTTTGTTGGTTTAGTTGTCATCTGTTCACATGATATCTCTGAAAGTACTGAATGTATTTCAATGAAATGTTGTGGAATGATGGGCAATGGGGTAAGAAAGAAGTGGTAAAATTTGGGGGTGGATCCAGGATTTCTTGTTGAATTGAGAGATATGTTTCCGGTTTTTTTTTCCATGCATTCATGTATACGCTCATGACAGAGGGGAGGTAATTGTGCATAGATCCAATCAAAATCTAATCAGTTCTTCCGTAGTCTATTGTCCACCCTTCCACAACATTTCATTGAAATTCATTCAGAACTTTTGAAGTTATCTTGCGGACAACCATGAACTTTTAGCGATAATGTGGTGTAGACGTATAAATACAATGATGGGGAAGTAATTGTGTATGGATCCACCCCAAACATAATCATTTCTCTCATAGCATATCGTCCACCCTTGTACAAAGGTTCTCAGTGATTTTCAATGTAATTTTGTGGAAGGGTGGACAATAAGCTACAGAAGAATTGATTAAATCTTGGGGCGGTTCCAGGTACAATTACTTACCCTGACAATGACGTTGGCAGAGGTATGTACTCTGAGTGCTTTTTAGTCTTTAACTTCATGCAGCTTTCTTTAAATTTGTTAAATTGAAAAGACCTGAAAGGTATACATGTAAAGTTGTTAATAACAATGAATTTAATAACATACCGATGAATTTAAATTGTTCCAATTTTTGTATCCTTTGCTTAAGAATAAGGTACTGTATATGCCAGACTAAATTTTTTTATGGACATAGGTCCGCCTTGTGTATTGGATTGATATATGCCTTCTGATGTACATGTTTCAACATCCCGTTTGCCCCAATTATCAGCCGGTTATTGTTATCTAAAAGACCCTGTCTCAAAGTGATCACAATAAACAGCTGTATATTCATTGGTTGTAGAAAGTAATCTTTGTGTTTAACATTTCAATCAGCTCAGAAAGTTATTATTTCAATGAGAACACTGTGATTACCAGTTGTAACCATCACATCATTTATTCTAATATCTGATCTTCATTCAAAGAGTTCTTTGGACAATCAAATTCTTACTTGTTATGTTTGTTGTTCACACAATGTTTCTTTAGGTGTACTATCCATATGTAAAGAGGGACTTTTCCAGTAGTGTCAAGTAACAGTAGCACACAGATTGTTTTTTTTATAACAGCAACACTTGTAACATAAGATGTGGATGAAAGAAAAAAAAGATTCTGTTCGCTATCCTTACTTTACACTATAGATAGTACACCTGTAGAATAGATTGTCCAAAACATTGTATAGACAGCAAAAACAAGGAGTTTGATAGTCTGAAAAAAAAACTCTTTGAATGTTAATAACCCTTCTCAAAATTATAGACATTATCTGATTTTCATTTTTGTAATTTCTTTCAGTTTAATCAATGGGGACGCTCCACCACCACTGCCAACTCGTTCTACCACAGGATTAACTGATTTTTCTCCTTCACCTTCCGAGGCTTTTGTCCCTGACTTTCGTTCTTTACGCCTTCACCCATCCCGTAGTCAACCAGCACTCCAGCGTCAACCCATTGGTGAATCAAACCAGAGTGTACCTGAAATCAGCTCCTCTGCAAAACGTCCTGGGTACCCGAATCCACAACAGACAAGGCAGAGGTTGCCTTCACAGACTGAGAGCTTACCAAGTCCAGTCGAGGTTGACAGGTTTTCTTGCGTCTTTGAATCTGAACTTGACAGCAATCTCGAATACTTGACAGCTTGCCAGGGATCCGAGGTCTCGACGACAGAACGTGACCCCGATCAGGTGAGCAATAATAGCTCTACACTACGAAACAGACTAAAATCCCGCAGCTGCGAAGACTTGAACCATTATCTCAAAATGTCTCGACTGGAAGCCCCCACCCAACTCACACCTTCCCCCCCAGTGGAGTCTGAAAAGGAAAATAAGGAAAATCCTGTAGAGGTTCCACCAGTTCCATTTCCACGTTTACAGAATCTGCGGAACAGTCTGTACTGCGACAGCAGTAACTTGAGTAGCTATCGCATGAGTAGCGTGTACTATGGAAACGTTACCAAAAAGTCAAATGGTGTCTATGAGACACCGACACCAGCCGTTGCGGAATTAAAACAGATTTTTGACAATGGTGAAAGCAAGAAAATGCGTAAATCCGTTTCTAATCCCAATTTCTTCAACATTTCCAGCAAGGACAACTCGATGGGACAGATGGTCTTTTCACCCGAACCAAATCCCCTGAATTCCAACAACAAACACAAATCCACCCACAGATCATGGAAGAATCTTTTCTCTGACCGGAGGAGAAAGTCCAACCATGAGACACAAAATGGTGCTAACCATTCTTCCACCCCGGGGGAAGACACGTCACCTGTTACACATCGAGCGATGACCAAAAGTCGAACTAGTAGTTTTAGCCGCTCATCTTGCCAGCGTCAGGTAGCTAGCGCACAGATCACTGATGCTTATGGCACAGCCGGAATGAAGGGTGTGCGGATGACCCCCAAGACCAGATCTTATCGCCGCCTGAAGAGTGAGAGCCTTGATGTAGCGAAAACTCAAATTAAAGACCACAAACCTCCAATTGCATCAGTGGAATCATTATGTTAATATTTGTCCCAATATTTCTACTGCTGTTTTTTTAATCAGGTGCTTTAGGAAGTTTGTAAAAGAAATTCTGTGCAATGTTTTTTTACCTGTGTTCCTAAAATTCTTTATTTTATGACATCACATCATTTGGTTGTGGAAAATAGATGTAAAAAAAAAAGAAAGTCACACAAATTTTTTTTTTTAAAATGGCTAACTCAATAAAATTTCCTTCTAATTGTGATAGATGCCAACTCAGTTCTACCTGTGAGCCAGAGCTTTTATCTTTCAATGGATGACTATTACTCTTTACCACGTTCCACAGTTAATGGGTTAAAATAGCTAATATTTCAGGATTAAACACTTCACTTTTATAATTAATTTCTCATATGATTTTGTAAAGATAGTTTGAGATATCAGATTTTTACATATTTTGTTAGAAATGCTGCTTTTTATTGATATTTATTAAGCTATTTCCCTGTTGACCCCAAGAGTATAATGTCTGGTTCCAGGGGACTCGCTGTCCAAGGCTGCATCTCTCCATTGCACTAAGAGGCAAAGGATCATGGTTAATGTCTGAGGCATGCCAAAAGGCTAATGCTGAGGGTCAATTTTTGTCTCTACCCACAAATACATGTGAGGTTCCACATACTAAACTCGATCTTGTGTCACATTCTGCCCTCGTGGGGAGGTGGATAGATACCTTAAGCTTTGCTTTGTACGGCAAAAGACCACAACAGTGGGGCACCAAGTGTGGATAAAACTCATTACACTAGTTAATGGTCTACCAGACTATCTCGTTAAAACCCAAATATTTACTAAGCTAAGCACTAGCTGAAATCTGCCCTATGGGTGGGTTTTCAGCTGGTTTCTGTGGAAGGCCTAAATGGGGCCTTTGACACCGATAAGAGATAAAAATTGTTTTTTTAGTGGTGGGGTTTTTAATTCAATACCTCTGGCTACAACGCACCGTTTTGGCTAACTTGTCACATACAGATAAACGGAACCAGACTTTTAGTATTATATAGATATTATTTGGGTGAGTGCGAATGCAGACCCCTCACTATTATTCAGTTGCAAATCACCCAGACTTTTTTTTTTTTTGCATTCTTTAAATTAGCACATTTTAGGGGTACCTTACTTCAATACCTATGGTTACAATGCAAAGTTTGGTTACTGAAAGGTCATATACAGATAAATAGAATCAGATTTTTGGTGATAGATGGAAATCAATCAGATCATTATTATCGGAGTGACCCCACACTATTTGAGGGGGGTGGATTGTTAAAAACATACCTTGGTGGTCCAATTACAGAAAATTTCATGGGGATAGCGTGATTCAGGAACCAAACCACATGTCACATACAGATGGCCATTTGGTAGAAGACTACAACAGTGATATTCTGGGTAATGAATGGTCTTTGCTAATCAGCAGAGGCTTTATTATATTTTCTATAACTTGAAAAAAGAAAAATAGCCAAAACATGAAAGTCCATCTTTTTCTACATTAAGGAGTGAAATTGGTTTTCAGGTTTTGTGTTTTTTTAATTATGTTTAAGCACACAATGAAGTGCTTCTATATCCTTAAAATATTTTCCATAATTCAAAGCACAGGGAAAATGGGAGATTAGATAACGATGTTGGTTAAGCGTATCTAGTAACCTGCCTGGCAGTCGCAAGTTCAATCCCTGGATCAGGTGGTGCCAAAAAATCATATACTCAGGTTCAGTGGAAGAGACGGACAAGCAACATTGCAAGGATGAACAACTGATACAAGATGTCCTCTGGTATGGACAGTGGAATGAGGGCAATCTACCCCCATGAATTGAATAACGGGTTCAGTTCAAAAAGATTCCCAGAAGCTTACTGCGTATGACAGACACCTAAAGAAGGCGAAACGTTGTGACTATAACAACCAACATGAGGAAAATAGTCAGAGTGAATAATAATTCAAAACATTTCCCAAGGGCTTTTTTTCAATATAAAAAATAAATCATCTACCATCTCATAAAAGGAATAAACATTGTGATTCTGTTTCATGTTTAGACACGCGCGTGCACAGACACCATGAATTATTGTCAACATGCACATACATTTTCAGCTTAAACAAGCACTTTTGAATTTGTAAATACATATACTCTTTTGTATCCATACAAATCTTTTGCAGACATACTTTTATAAATAACACTTGTGAAACTAGGGATTTCAGGAAAAACACACACTTTTGTATCCATACACACTTTTATAAATAACATAGATTTCCAATTGTGTACATTTATGTACACAAAACAAAACAATCTTTCACTTTTTAAATTGTATTGTCCCTTTTGGCTGGATTTTCTACAGCCACTTCTCCACTGACCAAATGAAACTGACCTCTTTCCTGGTTGCTGAATGCTGGTCATTGCACTCCGCGGAAGAGAAATAGTCAGGGATCAGGGCAAGGGTTGTCAGATTTGGCCAGAAGGAGAGATAATCCGACTTTTATCACAGACACTTACCTAACACAGGCATTGGAATAGCGTTAAATCTGGAGGCAGAAGTTCA
>VCCN01005793.1:2011395-2024519 GCA_006491835.1 Architeuthis dux
TTTTTTTTTTTTTTTGTAATTATTACTTTGTTTTGATTGTTTTTCTTAAATCTTGAAATAAAGAAACTAAAAGTGCATTACAAGTATTCCAATAATTTATTGTTCATATTTATTTTTAAGTTGATGCAGTATTCTGCGTTACGCAGAATACTGCTTAACTCTGATGATCAAGTATGAAGCTTTGAAACTCTGTTGGTCAGCAAGCGCCTCTTCCAGGCAACTGAAACTGTGAATGAAACAAAGAAAATGGATTATCCATATAATATACACACAGGTATACCTAGATTAGTGTGGTAAATTTGTTTCAAAATTTTTCCGCACTGTTCAAGATCTCATTTAATGTGTTTTTGCTTTCAGCTTATACTTAGTTACATTAATTTATACAGCAATACCATAACCATATTACATCAAAACCTCACTATTCAAGATATTCCTGTATATATAGATGTGTTTGTGCATAAAGTTTGTCTTGAAACAACATTGCCATTTATCAATGAATCTTTACCAATTTTGGCACGGAGGTCCAGATGCATCCCAGAATAATGCATGATCAAAGAAAACACAGCTAAAAATTAAATCAAAATTAAGTTGTTTTTTTTGCATTATTGAAACCTATGAATTAATTGTGGTCAATCCCTAAATTGCAAATTATTTTCCATGAATCCTCTCACTAAAGATTGGTGCCAATAAAGATATCTTACCTTGTCATCTGATATTTTTCCATATTCCATCAAGAAAGCTATTAATTTGGATACATTGAGTAATTCTGCATGGGCCTACACAAAAAGATTTGACAGAAAAATAGATCTATTCAACATGGATTTAAACAGGTAAAAGAATTATCATAGGAACATTACATAAATATTTTTATTTGTGACTCTATGAACGGTTATTTTTAGATTCAAAGGCTTTTCATACAAAAGGTTCCCCCATGACCCATCAAGCTCCTTATTAAAGCAAAACTTATTTCTTGGGTTCATGAATTTAAAAGTTAACTTCTTTTTAATTTGAAGCTATCTTAGTGATATTAGCTCTTTAAAACATAGAACAAAGCCTGGTTTAGGTGTGAGTTCTACCTCATCCTCCATATTCACCAGACCTAACAACTTCACTTTCATTTGTTTCAATCACTCAAACATTTTCTTAGTGCCAGGACATTCAGAAATAAGGAACACATCAATTCAGTTCCCTCAGCTTTCTTTTTATCAAAAATCACAATTTTGCTGGCGAGGAATTCAAAAATTGCCTTGACATTCAGTTATCTTAATTGCTAATGATGGTCGTTATGTCATTAACATAATTACATTGCATCCATTTTTTTTTATTTTTTTATTTTTTTATTATATCCTTCTTGAAAATGTGACATTACTTTCTGAACAACCTAATATTTGATCAAATCTCTACAAAAATGACATTTCAGTGCAATGAAAATTTAGGCAGATATTTAGACAATTTTTGTATCTTCTTTTATCCCGTAATCCAATGCAGGGTTGTTGGGGCCCCATAAATGATTTCATCATGGGTGTGTGAAGGGCCAAGATAGCCTAACAGAGCCCATCCCTCTTGAGGTTGGTTTGGAATTAGAGTTGTCCATCTCCTAGGCTGGTTGCCAACCATAGCTGGAGAGCCGAGTCTGCCCTACTATTTACTGTTAGTTGGGGGAGAAGATATGGATTCATGCCTTTCCCAAGAGCATTAATGCAAACCTGTTCTTTTTTTTATGGCCGTAGAAGGATCTGCAAAATTGAAAGGGACTTACAAGATAAACAACTTCTGGATCTGAAGACCTTGAGTGTGAGATCATCAAACGTTGACTGATGTACACTCCTGAGCTGCTCACAGAACCAATCTGAAAATTAATTGACAAAAACACAATTTTTTAAAAAAATTTTTTTTTAAAGTGGAAAATCAGGTCAAGTAAAGTCCAAAGTCACTGGTTTCTTCAACTCTTGCTATGCTCAAGAATTTTTTCAGTGTGTACTATAAAATTTTGCACAGTTTCTCAATGAAGCATTATCATTCCTTGGTCGTTTATACAGAGCAGTATTTTTCATCTGTTCTGCCTTTACCACGACAGCAAGAATGCAATGGTAGTCAGAAATATAAACCTATGTTTAAAACAAAAATGAAAATGCACTTTGGAAAGTTAGCATTTGTGCAACATTATTATTTTAAAGACAGATCAATATTCATTACATCATGGCTGGAGGACCTAATTATCAAACTCCCAGACAAAGGCAGGAGTTTCCTGCCTTAATAATAACAACAATCCTCATCAAAATCTGGGGTGTAAACCGATATGTAAAATCCGTTTTGCTATCGTGATTTGAACTCATCACCTAATGGTTGCTTGACTAGTGTCTTACTAACTGAGCTAAATTTACAAGTCTTAGATATTAAGGAAAATGTATCATTTAATATACAATACAAAAGTGGCAGTAAGCATCTACAGTTGGAGTAAAGTTTGACCTTGCAGCAGCCAGTCTTTTGTCTGTCCTATTTTTGATTTAGTTGATGATTAGACATTATTATTATTAATTTGACTATTTACCTTCTTGATTTTTTTTTTTAGTTGTACGAGTAAAGCACCAAGAGCTTATTCTTTATTTCCAATCTGTGGTGCTGTTTATTCAGGCCATCAATCTATCGCAGTGAGTAGAGTTGCAATAAAAAGCAACTCAAAAAATTAAGATGAAGGTTATTAGTAGTCAAAAACTAATAATGATTTATAATACTTCATCCAATAAAAATAATTAATAAAATTAGATCTGTTGATTTTGTTGTCTTTAACAAAAAGTCAGATTCTGTGACAACCTTTTCACAGGAATATTTTTTTATTTTCATCACCAGAGTTTAGACCATCATTATCATCTCCAACAGCTAGAATTAAACTCTGTACCCCCAGCCTCAATCCTCATGATTGCTACACCCATTTGTGTAGCAATCACATGTTCTATGGGATAGTCTAAAAACTAACAGCATAAGTTGCATCTTTTATTTTATCAACTGAAAAAAGCTTTGCCAATAACAATTAACTTCAGATATCTTTAATCACTGCTATCCACAACACTGGTTTATTGCTGGGTTTAGGTTATTCAAGTGTTCTGGCATTTATATGTATCCAGACTTTGCCCAGCCCTAACCATTCATAGTAGAAACTTGAAATTTTGTACACACACTTCCCTCAATGAGTAGGGAAAATTGAAAAAGTTTATGCTAAATTGGTCACTAGTTTGTGCCCACTTTTCTTCTTCTTTTTTTTAATGATCACTGCCCAATAAAAGGCAAGGGAAGTAACTTATTCATTGATCACCCCTTTTTCCAACTTTTTAATTGATCACCCCCAACACATCATATATGGGTTGTGGTGATTCATAATTTCCCTTGGAATGCTAGTCTGCTATAATTTCTCTACATTTCTAATTTTTATCTAGTCCCTATTTACTTATGTTATTTTTTCTGATATTCAGTCAAATTAAATAAAAGCACTTTATTTTACAGTAGATTTCCATTATTAAGACATCCTCAGGGATTTAAGAGTGTCATTATAAAAATTTGCTGTTGTGACAGGTGGGTTTTATACAAAGTATATTAATGAGAAACCAAAAAATACAAATAAAAATGGCTTTTTATTATCCTTTCACGGTCTAATGCCCCAAATACGGGTTACAGGTCTGCAAATAAACTGAATGAACCAACAGACAAAAGTCTTGTGAGAATATAAAAACAAACGTGCCATTAGAACACATGTGTCATTAAACAGTGCCATTACAACAGGAGTTTACTGTAAAAGTTTGGATTGATAATATTGTATCAATGTCATCTAGTAGATGTTTTTGACACATAAAATATGTACAATGTAATAGCATCATTCCAAAGAATTGTTTAGTCTATTGATCTCATTGTTTTTGTTGTTAACACACTGTTTCAGCAGTTACATTCTACACCTTTCTTCAGGTGTACAATCCATATAGAAAGACTCTTTTTTCCCAGATAGCATCCACAAATGCCATAATCATCAGCAGCCTTTAAAGTTTGTTGTTGGACATCCACTTACAACAGATATTGGGGAAGGCCTAAGACATGGGGAGTGATAGGCCTTACGCTGGCCCATGATGTGTTGGTAGGGGTGGAGTGATCTTAGTCTTGGCCTCCTCAACAGTCTAGAACATACTCAATATAGTCCTTGACTTCTTCACTGCACTTTAGATTTTTGATTACATCTGTTGATGCCGTAAAACAGAAGAAAAATGGTGGCAAATGTACTCACCAGACAGACCCATGCTGACAATCCTGTTCAGAGTTACCAAAAGGAGAGATAATGTAACTGCTGAAACAGTGTGTTAACAACAAAAACAATGAGATCAATAGACTAAACAATTCTTTAGAATGATGCTATTACATTGTACAAGGAGGGTTACCAGAAGGAGAGATAATCTGAGCTTTATCGGAGGCTTACCCAACACAGGCTTTGGAATCATCGAATTGGGCCCTGACCTTAAAAGGCTGGTATTGTATTTGATGCTATTCCAATGCCTGTGTTGGATAGGTCTCAGAGATAAAACTCAGATTATCCCACCATGTAACCCAATCTGGCAACCCTGACCTTGACAGAATGGAGTGGCCAAAATGTAGTAACCATAAAAAGAATGAGTCCAATGGTCCAAACAACTCTTGAAGTAATCACATCATTACCTGAAGATATCTTTGAAGACTTGGTGCCCAGGCTTCAATGACCATTTTCTTCATCTCAGAAAGTTGAAGATCAGCAGCTGGTAGCAGCACAAGTCTTGATAAACAAAAATCATAAAAAAGAAACAGCAAAACTCATTGTCAGCTACAACATGTATAATTCATTTTCTGCATATTTCGAGACACAATTATTTTTCATTAAATTTTATATATAGTCTTATAGATACTTTAAACATCTATTTTAGGCTTTGTTGGTTTCATTTCTTTCCACAAAATGAGAAATCAACAGCACACAACAATAATATTTCAACTATCCCCCAAAAATGAGTTCTTTCAGCAACAGCATCAACTCCATAGCAGTCATGATCATCAAACTGGCAATAAATCATCAGTATTTATTTGTTGCATTTTATGAATCAATGCACGAGAGAGAGATGTATTTTGACTTATACAAGGTCTGTTTGGAAATTATCCAGCCATTTATTATTAACGAAAAAATAGTGTATCTAAGACAATGGCATCTCAGTCCCCCCCTTCCACTTTTCAAAACAGTCTGCAAAGTCCTCTTACGGCATCACAGTCTCCTTAATTATGTCAACGGTCTGAAATCTCTTTGGGAAAATCCAGAAGTTCCAGGGAGCCAAATCTTAACTGAAGAGGGGCCGACAGACCTGGGTGATGCAATGTTTTACCCAAAAGCCCTGGACATGAAGAATGGACAGGCTCAGTCATTGTGAATGCGACGGTCAAACAGTACACAAGTTCACTCAATGGCATCTTACTGCCAACTGAGTAACCTTACAGGAGTGTATTCAAAATGGCTGGATACTTTCCAGACATACTTATCTCCAGTGGTAGACCGAGAGAGAGATCCATTACTTAATTATGTAATTCATTTATCTTAATTAGTGATAGTGTGAGATGAAATTAGCAATGTACTTACCTAAGAGGTAGCCCCAAGGCAGAATACCAATCCCACACAATGTTGACAAGTTGATTGAATTCCAAGTCAGCCTCTTTTTGGTCTAAGCATAAACAACATGCTTCACACTGCAAAGGATGAAAAAGAAAAGAATGTTATTAGGTGTTGTCTTCAGTAGAGAATTTCAGTAAGTCAGTGGTTCTCAAACTTTTTTGAATAATGTACCCAACTTTGAAATATTTTTTCAGCCAAGTACTCCCTGACCAGCACAAAACAGTTTTGGTAGAAACAAATACCTATATAAAGAAGTACAATGCAGTACGTGCAATACTATATTGTACATCAGTGTCTGATTTATTCAAGAAACTCATAACTGAAAAACACTTGAATGCTGCATTTCAAATGTTTAGAAGCCATCACTAAATTCATGGCAAACCAATTTTTTGTCATCATGCAATAACACTAAGATGGATTGTAGTTGCATTGAATGGAGTCTTTTTGGTAAGTTGCACTTATGATTTAGTGAAAAACATGGGCTTCACTGAGGATCTTTGTCATTCTCGATGACAGGGAGATAACTGCAGTGATCAAATTTTTTTTCTATTAAACTTATTGTAGGCTAATTATTTTAGGAATTATACAGGACTGATATTTTTTAAATTAACATTTTTTTTTTAAAATCTCACGTCCCCCCTGGCATACTCGTACCCCCATTTGAGAACCTCTGCTGTAAGTGGTATTGCAAGTGAGCAAGGGACAGATGAGCACCATCATAATGTCAGAGAAAATAAATCAATGTGTTAGAACATAAATTCAAGTGTAATGAAAAATATTGTTTCCTGGATTTTACGAGAATTTATTTTTATCATTTTACTTTGTTCATGGGTAGCTTCTTTCTGGTGAGATCAACTGAAAGATGCTGGTATGTCAACCATTATTAATTTTTGACTAGTATTTTTTTTCATCTTAATTTTAGTTGAAACTAAAATAAAAAAACTTGCAACATTCAACTGTTCTCCTTAGCATATTTATTGATTGAACAGATATATTTCGGCATGTCAGGTCATTTTCAATGTTCAGTAGACAAATTCTATTCAAATTCTGATTATGTGTCCGTCACTCGTGATTAAAATCGACGTAACGTGAATGCCATTAAAAACACACTCCCAATTATGATCGCTAATATACCAACCAGATCAGTTCATTCCAGCAATGACATATTCACAGCCACCCATGTAACAGGTGATTCTAATTTATGGATCAGCCAAAACACTATCAACACACAAAGAAGGAGTTCAATTATCTGTACCCGGATTTGCCGGAGGTTATGCAGATTCAACTCCTCGCTGCCTTTTCCTCTTTCTATTTCTATTTAATTTTAGTTGCTTTTCATCGCCACTACTCAGTGTCAGTCTACGGCAGTGAGTAAACCACAGATCGGAAATAAAGTGGCATAGTAAGAGGGGGATCAGGAGAGCAGTCACATCCTCATTGCATATTCTTCAAGACTGGCACTTTTCCAACAAATTTTAGTTCCCTTGTGTGATAAAAGTCAAACATCATTTTTTATTATTTATTATCGCATGGCCTTGGAAGTACTTCCTGGACTCCTTACTTTATTTGACCAACCTCCAGGTGAACTGTGTACTTTTTATATTGATTCATTTTGCTTTCATTTTATGTGTAATAATTAAATAAAACAAATATTTTTATTGTTTTGATTTTAAATACAAAATAACAATTATGTACTTCCTTTAAAACTGTATCTTCCTTGTGTTTTAATTTCAAATACAAAATTAAAATGAATTTTATATTATTTGGTACGTGTCCTGACTTGTTTGTTTTTATGTGCTTGCTCCCTCTAACTTTAGAACCTGGCTATGTATTTGTTTCATAAATCCTACCTGTGATCTCACAGGTTAATTAAACAACTAATTTTATATCTTATGAACACCACTAATTTTATATCTTATGAACACCACTGAAAGAAGACAGAAAATAAATGAACAGAAACTCACTTTAGATGTCTGAGCAGCTTCATAAAGACCAGAATCAGCAAAATTGGATAAATCTATAAGAAAAAAACATGAATTAATATTGTCTATAACTTTGGAAAGTGTCATGTAACATTCCAAATTTTGTTTGGATAATTGAATCTCTTCTACACTTCCTTGGTGTTGTCAACACAACATTTCAGACGATCCATTCTTCAGCTCTTGTCAGGTGTATACAGTCATACGTCAACTTATGCCCGACCAACTTACATCCGATCGCAGAAACGTCCCCAAAAGAGCTTAAAGCCTAATAACTGCGGATGATGGGAATTTCAGTCATTGCAGTTCTGTGGCTCAACTTCAGAATGACAAAAGTTTCTGTCGTGTTATTGTTAGCTTGCTAAAGAGAACGAATTCTCCACACAGGAAACGCAAGGAGGAGAAGGTAAAAGAGCAGATACCTTATTGGGTTGAGCTTACAATTTAGTGAAAAAAATGTAAATTACTTGAATGTATGCAACTGAAACAGGCTTTTTTGACAGCAGTTAATTGCGTCATTAAGCCAGCTTCAGTTTAGTTAGAGTGGGATTAAACTAATAAGAAAATTGGTAGTTACATTTGGTATGACCAATATCAGAATAAAGATTATTTTTTTAAATATTGATATTCTCGGATGTTACCGTCTTTTCAGTTAGGCTGTTCCATGCATTTGCTACTCTTGCCAAGAAGAAATCTTTTCTAACACCAGTGGAGGTCTGAATTTGTAGTTTATGGCTGTGTCCTCTGGTTGTACTGCAGATAGCATTTTCTTATCAGGGCATTTTGAGCAATGAACGTAAGTATCCACTCTATGTATGTTGTTCCAGATTCTATAGACTTCCAGTAGGTCAGCACATTCTTTTCTGTATTCCAGGGTCTCTAGATTAATCTTTCAGTGTAAGATATATCTCCCAGCCTCGAAATGGTCTTGGTGGCTCTCCTCTGTACTCTCTCTATGGCATCTGAGTTGTACTTCAGGTAAAGAGACCATATGCAGGAAGCACACTCCAGATGGGAACATACCAGAGACTTGTAAAGTTATGTCCATACTACCAGAATGTAACCCAGCTGCAAGTCGAGCTGAGAAAAGAGGCAAACCTTTCTTTCTCCAGTCAATTATGGCAAAGAAAAAGTGGTTATTTATATATGTTACAGGGCCGTAACAAGGGAAGGGTGGGGGCAAGGGGTAACCAAATGACTGGCGGGTGCCAAAGGGTAACCAAACCAAATGCAGTTGGGGGTTTTGAATTTCCTAGCATCTTGGGACCCAAATTCCTTGAATTTTAAGTCTGAGATGATAAAATATATCATTTTCAGCTTTTTCTAATATTTGCATAAAAGTATATATTAATCTGGTTTCCAGGCAAAATCTTGGAAATTCTGAAATATTTGGTGAAATTCAGATGGTGAGAATGATTGCATAATTCATTTCAAAATGGTTTATTCTTACTTTCATATTTTGTTTTATTCTTATTTCCTCTTTTTTTTATCTATGCTCCTGATAACATTTTTTGGCAAAGAGCCTTGAAAATTTACAGCATGTGTATTACAGTAGCCACCTTCTAAAAATATTTTTTTTTTCATTTTCTTTTAAATTCGTTTTTCACTTGTTTTGCTTAATTTATAATAATAATCCATTGTGAAAGGGACACATATATTTCACCACTGCTGTGACATATAGCATTATGACGTTTAGGCCTTTGTGGAAAGGTTCATTACAAAGAGAGAGAGTTGCTCTCTCTCTCTTTGTAACGAACCTTTCCACAAGTATATGGTTTTTTTTTTTTCATTTAAAAAAAATAAAGATTTCATCCTTTTTTTGTCCTACTGGTTTTGTAATACCCGTTCCCATTTGAAATTGACAACGCTAGACATTTGTGTGGCAGCACCTTTGATATCACCAAGCCGATGTAACCTTGTATCACCGTCCCAAAAGTCAGGTGGGGTAGGTGGGTTAGTAAAGTCTCGAGTGACATAGAGATAAGCCTAGAGAGTGGGGTGTATTGTGACAAAAATGTAGCAACTAGGCTACAGTGATTCATTTTTAGGCAGTGGTGGCAAACTATATTTATTTTTATTTTTTCCTATATGGAATCCTGTTGCCAAATTTGTTTGGGCTTGCATAAAGGACTGCCAAATAACATTTTAAAGTGATAAATGTACTAATTCACTTACCTGGTCGATAGCTTTTGCCAATGGCGAAATATCTTAGAGGTAAACTTCCACTTTTTAACTCCATCCTAGTCAGGTAAGCTGCAACAGAGACAGAAAATTCGGCATTAAAAAAAAAAAGTCTAACAGGATCACAGAAATAGTCAATTTTTTTAATGTGCAGCTGACACTTGGTGATACAGCTCAGGAGAAGCTTCAAATCCAGACGTTTCATTCAATTTACCTCTAATTATTAGTAATCAGTGCTTGCAATAATCTTAAGTTGTGCACATTTTTTCAATTCACAATTATTATTCTCATTATTATCATTATCATGATGATAATATTTTATTATAATTATTATAAGTATAATTATGAATTACTACATTATTTCAGGTAACTAATATTCTGTGCACACATTAATTTCCTTTGTGCGCTGGTTGCAAAACGTGTGTACGCGCTAGCTTACAGGGAACTATGGTTTTATCCAAAGTGCCAGGTCAGTGACACTCAGTATTATAAGTTCCTAAGAGAAACTATAATTTTCAACCAAAACATGAGACTTTTTAATCTGCAGTCAGTCTAGTAGCTATAAAATTCACATGAGTATAAATATCTAGACTGGTTTTAACTCTGGACAAAAGTCATTTCCATCACAAGTCTTGTAAAATCCACTTTACTTTACAGTCCATACTCAAGTTTAAGACTTTTAAAATCCATAGTTAATGAATATTAATCACCGCTACCCACAACACTGGTTTATTGCAGGGTTTAGGTTATTCATTTGTTCTGACATTTATGTCTCTATGTATCTGGACTTTGCCCAGCCCTAACTGTTCATAGTAGAAACTTGAAATTTTGCACAAACACTCCCCTCAATGAGTAGGGAAAATGTTTTTGTTTGTTTTTTGAAAATTCTCCCCCAAATAGGTTTTTAGAGGAGGGTTCAATATGAAATGTAAGTTTATGCCAAATTGGGCCCTAGTTTGTGGTGGTGATTCATAATTTCCCTTGGTATGCTAGTCTATGTTTGTCTTTAATTAGGAGCAAAGGGTTCTTTGCTGTTGGGATTGTCATTGGTCTTGAATTAATGTAAGCATTACAGACAGAATGGGGCTATTATATGCATAATTTGATGTGTATAAAACTACATACTTTATACATATGATTGGTTGTGTATAGACTGAAAGCTGAAAGATTCAAGAAACTTACCAGCAAAAGACATAGATGACACTCCCACAAAGTGACTTAAATGTTCCACTTTTAGACTTGTTTCAACATCAATGTTTTGTAGAGTATAAATCTAAAACAGAATGAAAATGTATAAATTGCAAATGTTTATGCATGTGTACACACACACACACACACAAATATTAGCTGACTTACCTGGAACTAATGGGATCAACATATACATTATTGTTTATAGCAATGCTTGTTAACACAATCCATTCTACAGCCTTCTTCAGGTGTACTATCCAAATGTGATGGTGATAAACAGAAATGTTCTCTCTCCAAATGGTAGCAACGCTTATAACGTAATGAATCCTGCATATTTTCAAAAACAAACATGAATGCTGCTGGACACAAACTAAGGGACCAATTTAGCATAAACTTACATTGTAAATTGAACCTCCACAAAAAAAACTATTGGGGGGGGGGGGATTTTCAAAAAAAAAAAAAATTTTTTTCTAGACATAATAAGGAGTAAATGTTTAAACTTTCAGCCCTCTACCACCATTGGTGTGTCATGTACATGTGATACATACATAGCCAGACCAATTTAAAAACTAAAGAAACCTATGTTGATGGTTTTGATTGACGGTTTCTAATACATTGCAAACTTTGCATGAATATTAAAAAAGCAAGTGTCCAAAACCAATAATTATAAAGTATTACAATTGGCACACAATCATTTGGCCCCTTGTCACATATAGACAGAACAAGTCTGGTTCTCATCTGATATAATTTTGTGTTGATATCAAACAGGCATCCAGAGGAGGAGAGAGGACCGTTGGGAAAAGGGGGGAGACGGCAAAGACACCACCTATTGTCGCTCAAGTGCACAGTCACAGCAGGCAGTGCAGTTCAATCATAGATTAATCCTTGGCACACACTCCATTATCTCCACCGAGACAGAAGGAGGCCAACGATGGCATCAAACAGGGTACAAGTATTCTCCCTCTTAAATAGAGAGTTTGTATTGATCAGCTTTATTCATTGACTCGTCAAGTGTTGGCACCAAAATCCAGAGGGATCCTACATTCTGGGATACTTTTGCCACCAACACTTAACCCATTTACTGCGGCAGGTGGCAAAGAGTAATAGTTATCAATTGCAAGATAAAAGCCCTCGTCCATTGCAAGATAAAAAGCACTGACTTACAGATAAAACTGAGTTGCCATCAATCACAATAAAAGGGAAGTTTTATTGAGTTAGCCATAGAATGCCAATGACAGAAATTTCCATCATCTGCAGTTAATGGGTTAATCTTATATAAGAATTCGCCAGAGGTTCACATTTTCTATTACAAAAATAGTTGGTTTTTTTTAAGTGAAAGATCAAAGATAGAAGCGTTAACATGATAAAGTTACAGAGGAAAAGAAGAAAAATGCTTTCTTACCTTGTTAGGAGACTTGTAATCAATTCCACATCCTTCCTTTTTAGAAAACAAAAAACAAAAAATTATTTCTCTTATAATACACATTATATACATTGTATTTTCATTCTTGTTTCATGTCATGATTGCTATTAATTGTTGGGCCCAAATATACGAAGGACTGGTTTTTAATTACTGATGGCTATTGGCTGATTAGCTATTAGTGATCAGTAACTAAAATCCAGAGGTGAGTACATTTTCCTCTTGAATGTATTGTATACTTATGCACATGCTTTTCCAGTGCATTATCAATTAACTGCTGGTTAAGTTAATCTTTCAAAACCAAAACAAGAACTGTTTACATTTCAACTTATTTATACTCAGGGCCAGATTAAGCTAGCATGAGGTTTAAATTAAGAAAATATGCATAAATATTAAAACACATACAGTTTTTTACTTGCCATATAATACGACAATATGTCTGATATTTTAGGTATAGTATTATATTGTTTATTTTTTTATCTTTGTGCAGCGGCTATTACTTCAGTTTCAAATACATTTGTATTCATGTGTTGTATATGTATCACATAGATGCCACACTCCCATTAATTACAATTGAAGGTGATAATTGGCTAAAATTGCTAACCTTAAACACCCAGTTGTTCATAAAAGTTGAAGGCAGTAAAGTACTATAGTAATAGAGAAAATGCAGAATCACTGAATCGGAATT
>VCCN01005793.1:2025591-2045902 GCA_006491835.1 Architeuthis dux
ATGTACTACCTCTGTCCCATAATAGTTGTTACATTTGCATATTAAATTTCATTCACTAAATGTAGCAACTATTATGGGACAGAGGTAGTATCAAATCCCTTCTCCAATAAGGAAAAAAGAAATTCTTACCACTACAAGTGTTCTAAAAATTTCAGGACAATTTATTTGGAAGAATCCGATTCCATTCATGTTCTGTGAAAATTGGTAGATCAAGTCTTGTTCCAGCCAAGCCAATTTGCCTGTAAGATAATAGGCACCAGGTCCCACATCACTGTCAAGAGAATCAGGAAAAACATTAACTACCTGTATATATTTATGCTCTATTTTAAAATATTGAGCACTATCACCATAGATAAAGCAACCCCTAAAAACAGTAAAGATATATATATGCCATTGACCAATTTGAGTACATACAGAATTAAAAATCTAAAATTGCAGACAGGTTTCCTCTGCTATCCGAAAGTAGTATGTTCCTATAAAAACCTTTGGCAAGCCGAAATCGTGTAAAGAAGTAATTATTTTCACTTTTTCACTTTACGAACAAAAAGCGAAAATAGCATTCAGTGTTTACTTTGTAGCAAGCAATACATCAAAGCAACTAACAGCCTAGACAGGCAGAATTTACAATAACAAACAAAAAGAACTCATCATTTTTTATGACACGGGTACAATAGTAATAAATATTGGATGATAAGTAAAGACAATCAAGAGGTTTACCTGAATTTAAGCCACTTTAACTTCTGTCCAATTTTAATGTGATTTTTTTCTTCATCTGCAGCAGGTAAATCTACAAAAGAAACTTAAGAAACTGAGAAATTATACTTTGTATGTGTATATAGATACAGAGACACACATTGCTTCAAATGTGTCATATTTTATTAAATATTCAGTTTTTTGTTGTTTATATAATCCTTCATCTTACTATTCAAAAAACGACATTTCATTTCATGTGTAACAACCTAATATTTTTGGGACCAAAAGACATGTTCTTACCATTAGGAGAAATCAGTTCTTGCAAGATGACTTCTTGGTCAAGAGGCTGCAAAAAAGACAAAGGCGGATGAAATTCAATCAAAACAAATTCATTGTTATTAATTTTGACAGCGTTTTTTTCTTTAAGATTCAATATTTCCTTTCCAAACCATTCTTAACTCTTGAATTCATATTAGGGATTTAAATGTTAAATCAAGGGGAGTAACTTCTGATTAAAGTTACTTCCTTGCACTTTTTGGTATTTTTTTTTTTCTTTAATTCAATTCACAAAAGAGTTCCATTTTTTAAAATTCTATTCATTGAAGAGTTCCACAGTAGTTTCAAGCGGTTCATGAATATAAGAGTTAATACAGCCAATCACTCAATGAAGCTTTGATGTTATTATAAATTTTTGACTTGTATTTTCTTCCATCTTAATGTTTTAGTTGCTTTTTATTGCAACTTTACTCGGGCGGCCAGTCTATAGCAGTGAGTAAGCAGTGCAAGAGCTTATCCTTCATTTTCGATCCAGGCTGTTTACTCACTGCAGTAGACCTTAGTAAAGTCGCGATAAAAAGCAACTAAAATATTAAGATGCAAGAAAATACTAAAAAACTACTTATATAATACGAGTGTATGTCTATATGTAACACCCAAAGGGAAATAACTTTCATATTTTTATGCAAGAGTTACTTCCCTTAGAAGGTTATTTCATTAGTTGTAAGAAAAAAGATGATTGTACACAATAATATTTTAATTCTATGACAATTTCTCAGCTGAATTAGCTTCACACATTCTTTTTATATTCTAAGCTTTTAGGTAATTTCAATTGCAAAATTATTTAAATATTGCAATCATTTTTTGAAGGCAAGGGTAAACTAGTTGATAATAACACATTTAAGCTGTTTTTACATGCAGTCCCCCAATATTAGTAAAGACTGACTATTCTCATTTCCAAAGTTTTCAATTGCACTTACTGTCTCTTCATGTAATATATTGGGTAACCGTAAACTTTGAAGCATCACATAATTCTCCAATTCATTGTAGTCTCTCTAAAAAATGAAAAATAATAAAAAGGAGTAAAAAAAAATATTTTGTCAGTCTACAAATCAGAAATAAAGAATAAGCCCTAGGTGAGATTCAAACTCACATCCTTCTTATTCTTTATTTACGATCTGCGCTGTTTGCTCGCTGCTATAGATTGACAGTCTGAGTTGAAATTAAGTATAAATTTTAAAATAAGAAATTAAACAACGTTGTCACCTTTCATAGTGTTATAAGTTAATAGCCTGCATTTATTTTAGTCAATCGACATCTTACAGAGAACATGTATAATAATTTCTTCAAATTAACTTAAGGAACAAAACATCAATTACTTTTTGCATTATTTTTTTATATTAAAAATGCATCTGTATTTTATACCCATTTAACCCCTTTAAGGATGTTATTGTAAACAGAAAAAATCCAATGTCACTGACCTATCTTACATAACCACTGTGTACAAGCCTGTTGATATTTAATGTAAGTTTAACTATTTTTATACCAAAACTTATGGAAAATTTATGACAGCACACAAGAAATATATTGATTTACGCCGCACACCAACTGTATAAATTAAATGAATTAGACAAAAACATTTCAGTAGTCATTGAACAAAATTTTATATCAGCACACACTATCATCTTTATGGATTATACTAGTAAACAATAAATGTCTTAGATTTTAACTTACATTTAAACATTTCAACTGTTCTTTTAATACTTTGCCTTGAGGTTTTAACACTTCTCGTGATCGCTTGATATTATCATCTGCCTGAAATTGAAAGAAAAAAATAAGCTACAAAGTTTATGATGTAGTCATCTTAACCCTTTTTTACTCCAAAAGTGCCTTAAAACAAAAGGCAGAATAATATTTTTTTTCAATACAAAGGAAAGGAGTAAAAACTTACTGTATATTTCATACCATATAACACTCATTCTGATTTTTAAGCTAAAGTTCATGAAAAAAATAAAAGCAAAATAATGACTCATCTCATCTCCCTTTCATCCATTAGTATTTGGCTAGAAGAGGCGTCTAGTTACAGTGCACAGGGTGTTAGCCAGGAATTTGATTTCCCCACCGTTTTTATAGGATTGGGAAGTTTTCCGAGGTCCGTGTTTTTATATTTTTAAAAAGCCAAAAAAGACACTAAAAATGGTCAAAAACATACCAAAAATAGCCAAAATGATCAAAATAGAGCTAGAGAAATTGGGATTAGTCTTACTATTGGGAATTAGCCATTAAACGGCTAGTGAGAATGCTGGCTAATATCCTGGGACTAGTAGAAACATGATTTTTTTTTTTAGATGGAAAAGCTTGGATGCTGGTTTGAGAAAAAAAAAAGGAATATTAATTCCTGTTTGGAAATAAAATTTTCATTGTACTATTTCAGAATCTTCTTTGATCGTCTTTTAAAGATCAAACTGCAGTATTATGAAGCTAACCAGATTAAAAACTAGCCAGTTTTCTGCTAATTCCGGAAGCCAGATAAATAGTCTGTTACTGTATTCCTATTTTTCCTGCCAGATAAGCTTACCTTGAGTTTAGACAGAGCAGCCATCATATCTGCAATATTTCTCCTTTTCTCTTCCAACTGACTCTTTTCCACTTCCAGTTTCATCAGACACTTAAAATCTTCAGCCTACAAAATAGAAAATTACAATCCATAGCAAACACAAAATATCAATGCTTTCTGGAAAGCAGAAAACATTATCTCCCCTTTTACTGAGAGCTCTCTTAGATGTAAAAATGTAATGCACCAATACATCAATTAACAAAATTAATGTTCCACTTATTTTAATTTTGCAATCAGAAACTTCATTATCAGAGGAAGGTAAAACATATTTTGGTACGCATACAACAGTGGGGTCCAAAGATTTAAGACAAAAAAGTTATTTCCCTTGAATACAGACACAGATGAAAATGTTCCCTTACTTAAAAATTGTTTTTGATCACGCATGACAAGTTAGAAAACAACAAAAAACAGAAAGATGAAAGTGCGTATCAAATAAAAAAAAAATTCATATAGTTCATTGCAAATAAATTTCCTTTTATTTTAGACTATTTCAAAGACAAAACTAAGTAAATTTGTGGCGTAAACATCATTTTAAAATGAAAATCAGAACCGACACGGTTGTTCAACAGTTTTGTGACACGTGATTGATCATCCTAAAATTATTTTAATACATACAAAACAATTAAATAACTATGATTTGATACACAATTTTATACAAAGTTATTTTATAGTTTATTTTAATACAACATTGTAGCTAGTAAATATAACTAGAAATAGACTGTTCAAACAAAAACTTCAGGTATCTATGTAATACTTTTTTTAAATACAGTTTTTATTTTATTTTAATTATTTTAATTTAATTTTAAAGAAAGTTTTGTCTTTGAAATAGTCTTAAATAAAAGGAAATTTATTTGCAATGAGCTATATGAAGTTTTTTTTTTACTTGATACACACTTTAATGTTTCTCTTTTTGTTGTTTTCTAACCTTGACTTGCGCAATCGAAAACAATTTTTAAGTAAGGGAACATTTTCATCTATGTCCATATATTCAAGGGAAATAACTTTTTTGTCTTAAATCTTCGGACACCACTCTTCTATGTGTACTCATATTTTTTATGCAGACGAGTTCTTTTAATTATATGCTTCATAAAATACTGAAATATTTGAGTGACTTCCTTAGCTTCTTCTTGTCTGATTAAATAACACCTTTTGCTGAATAATGGCTTGGGAGAGCGGTGAGTGATGCTGTGACATATCATCCACCCAAACACCTAACATTTTCTCCATATTTTCCATGATTTTACTGTGTGTGTATGTTAGTTATGGGGCGTAACACTCACTTCAATTTTGCATGACAACTTTTACTTTTTCAGATTGATTCAACATTTTGAGGGGGACAAAATGAAGAGAAGACGCAAACTTCAGAAAAGGGGACGTTACATAATTAATGTTGTTTGGTGCTGAATGTGATAAGAGTAGTTTCAAGAGAACCAAGAAAAGACCTTCAACAATGACCACACCAGGTATTGTCTCTCAAATTGCAAAATCAGCAAATCAAAAAATCTATTTTTGTCCTTTATCACTGACAAACAATGCGAGTCAGCCATATTGTATTTATATTAAAATCATAAAGTAATCCTTCTTTGATTGGGACAAGTCTGCAAAATGAATTGGCCATTTCATCACAGTAAGATATAAAGTACTGAAAAGAGTCTGAAGCAGAGGGTGACAACCTTTTTGCCTCTGTGGGCTGGATCATGTATTAATGAATGGATGATGGGCAAGATAAATGCCATAAAAGGCTTGAAATATAGGAATTATCCATTTAAATACATCTAGTTATATTTTGCCTCAAATCAATGAATAAAGCATGCTAGAAAATCAAGTATGTGTAACAAAGAATACCAATAAGTTATCAAAGAACGCAATTTAATCACAATTTATTTCAATCAAGGCATCTTTTGGATCTATTAAAAAGACACAAAGAATCTTTAACAGGTAAGCAGAGAATCCCAATATTTGCTTGTGGGTTGTCAAAATCCCTTAACAGGCCACATGTTGCCTACCCCTGTTCTGAAGCAACAATATACTCATAATTAATGAACAGTGGCCTCCAAGAATACTTCATCATAAAATAAAACAGACTAGACCTTCTGAAAATATCACATTTTTTCTCGGCAGACCAGAAGAAAAGGCACCACTATCTGGAAAAAAAGGCCTGCATGTTATATCACTGGAGACCTGATTTCAAAAAACATCAGTTTCAGATATAACCGCATTTGTTGTTTTGGAAATTAATAGTTCATGATTAAAAAGCTCATTAAGAGTAGTTTCCAGAAAATCTAGACTGAACACTGACTACACTGTACACATAGCTGGGGTGAGAAGTGGATTCATGCTTTCCCAAAGGTCATTTGTGCCATTAGGAATAGTGAAAACATTACACACAGTACAAACAAAAACATCAATGTATTTATGAATTGTATGGTAACTTTTTACCAAAGATCCAATGTTATTAATTTTTTACTAGTATTTGTTTCATCTTAATTTTAGTTGATTTTCCTTGCAATAACACAGACCATCAGTCTACAGCTGTTCATAAAAAGCGCAGATTGGAACTCACATTTCTTTTTCCCAAGGCAAAAGGGATGTGAGTTCAAACTTCACCATGAGCTTATTCTTCATTTCCAATCCGCACGGTTTACTAACAGCCATAAACTGATGCTATGAGTAATTGCAGTGAAAAGCAAGTAAAATTAAGATGAAAGAAATACTACTCAAAAATTAATAATGGCTGACAATGCTCCAGCGGATAAAAAATAAATCAAGATAAAGAGCCAATGTATTTCACTGATGTGTTAGAAGAATCAAAGACAATATATGTAGTCTGCTGGGGGTGAACAGGGCATTTACCCCCCCCCCCCTGGATCCGGCCTTCTCACCGAGAAGGCGGTTGAAAGTTGGAACCTTATAGTCAATAAACGATAATGGTGTGGTACAATTGTTTTATGTAATCCCAAATTAATGTCCCGTTATAAAAAGACTGTATTATTATTTGCTGGGCTCACTCCATTGTGTCACTCCAGCATTTCCTTCAACGGTCAAGTGTACCACCTGACATCTAGATAATACAGTAGGTCATACTTTCTTACTGTACAAATGGTGTTCAAAATGTCTATCGTGTAACAGGGATGCCACTATTCTGAATATACTGTTTTGCCCCATCCCTGGAAAAGTGGCAGCAGACGCTATGAACAGGTATGAACAAATAAATTAACTTTTAGTTTCATATAAAAAATTTAGATGTTAATATCAAGGGGAGTGAATACGGATCAAAGTTACCTCCCTTTAAACTTTAGGTGAATTTTAAAATATTTTTAAAGATTTGTTTTCTCCTATGTCAATTAGAAGCAGTATCAAGCGGTTTATGATTTAAAGAGTTAATATATAGAGTCTTACCAATTGAAGAACATCCATTTCTATCTTTCTGGCTGACAAATTCTGCTGGAGTTCTGTGACATCATTAAGTCTTTCCATCAAATTGAGGTCAACATTAACGACAGGTGTGCGATCAGCCTCGGCCCGGTTGATATACAAAGCAGAAGAGGAACAATTGTGGACATTGTTAAGGGTTGAAGGGATTTCTAGTTTCGTAAGCTTCTGAGAAAAGGAAGCAACATATCTACGCTGAGAGGCAAGCTTCCAATATTGGCATGTTGGTGCCAAGGAGTGTCTGTGTCTTTCTTTTGTCTGAAACACACACAATCTGTATTGTAAATCATTGGGGAAGGTTGTTCTAGTTCTCAAACATTTAGTACAGAGCATTCTGGGCAGTGCCATTCTGATTAGAGATGCAAAGAATTTCTAAATGTCTAACTCCAATATGTAGATCATCTTCTGAAGAGGCTAATTCGACCTGCAAAAGTAATATTGATATAGGGTTACCAGATGCAAAAATGAAAGAGGACATTCTAATCTGAAATCAATTGAAATGGAGAACATTTCAGAATAAAACAAAATTTAAGACTTTTATTACGAAAGAAAACATTAAAATAATCTTATAGCATACCTATTTAGGTATACTTTTCAGAGCTGACTATTTTTGACAAAAGCTCTTCGTTTCTTAACTGTAAAAATCCATGCACATCATAGCCTTAAAATTGTATTGTGTAAGTATTAGGACCTTTGCTGGCTCCACTCATTGGTCCACTGAGCATTTAACAGTGAAAAAAACCCCCAAAACCCACATATGCATTATGAACAAAGTTGCGCATGTAAAGCAGTGTAAACCAAAAAAGAGGACATTTTAAAGTGAAAAGAGAAATTTATATTTCAATTGAAAAAGGAAGACATGCCCTCCTTTAAGGATACCATACAATAACCTTACATTGATATCTCAGGTCTAAGTGGAAGACTTGTAAAATTTTTAAAAAGTAACTCAAAATAAGAGAAAAATGCTGCTTAGCCACATCACCATCAATTTTCAAGCAGGGTTCCATTCTCTATAAGGGATACTCTCAGCTGTGGTGTCTGGCCACATACCCTTACACTCCTTTCCCCTGCTATCCGAAAGTAGAGTGGGCCTATGAAACCTTTGCATAAGCCGAAATGGCATAAAACAAAAAAAAGCAATTACCATTAATTTATATGGGAAAAATTGCATTGTTAAATCATGGCTTGGCTTCACAAACAAAGATTTATGAGGATTTCCCATGTGTGTTGCAGGCTCTTAGGTAGCCAGCAAGGCCTATGCAGAAGAGGCATGCCTTCTCACAACAGTTGCAGAAGGTCTGGTAGCTTCAAAAGCTCCCGTCTTGCAGTGTCTCTTTTCTTCAACTTCTTTGCTAAAATCAAAATGTTAGGGTTAGGTTTAATGTTGAAGAAATCTTTTTCATTTTTTTTAGAATTTGGTAGAATCCGAATTTTAACCACAACTTCCACTTCAAAACATTCTAATAATATCAAAGAAGCCTAGATAACAACCTTCACAAGGGAAGAAACCGAATACTTCCCAGCAGTACTTCCGTACAACGGACGGAAACTAACGGTTCAGTTTAGCATTATATAATTACATCGTAAATAGAACACCCCCACTAAAAAAAACTGACAAATTTCCGGTGGACGAAAAAATAGAAAAACAAATTTTCGGGAGTAATCTTTTGTGCTTTCAATCCAGTTTTGAAAAATATATGTATTTTAAGGTTTTAAGGGGAGCGATTTAAATATAATGTTCCTTTTCCGTCTGTGATACGGAAGTGCGGCTTTGAAGTATTCGGTTACTTCCATTGTCTTGTGAAGGTCATGTTGGTTCTCGTGTTTGCCGTATTCGAACACCAAGAACATTATCAATAAAAGTAAAAACAAATGAACTGTTTTAGTTTTTGCTTTATTTATTTATTTATTGCAAATTACAGACACAGAATTTTACTTCAAACTTTTTCGTTTGTGTCACGTTAGTTCAAGTTTAATTTATTAGTTGCTGTTTTTAAATCTTACGAGAGAGTGCGCCACGGACCTTTGACAACAAAACGACATGTGTCGATAAAAACGCCCGAAATTGGTAACAAGTCAATTTTATCGTAATAATCTTCATGTCATTAGTAAGAAGAAAGATTATAGAAATATTCTCAAATAAAAATTATTTGTGTAAATAAAATCGGTGATATTTGTGTTTGAAATGTTGTTTACACTGAGTAAACCGGTGTAACGTGTTAATTTGGATTTAGAAAATTTTTAGTCGAAAACACACCCAGATTCTACCAAAATTTAGAATCACTTAATAGTTGTCAATTTTTGTCATACAGTTATTAATCGCAAAAATAATCCTGGTCGATGTCACGAAGACAATGAGAATACAAATCAATCAAATTTCAGGAAACACTCCCTTACCGGAATGAATGAGAGATAATGATGAAATGTACGTGCAAGCAGCTATACACGTTGTTACTGTCCAGCCGGTGCGTAAGCAAAAGGTCCTCTTAATAAGTCTATATCCGATACGATTTGTTCTTGGCTTTGCTTGAAATTGATTTTTTTTTAATTAAAAAAATATTATTTTATTATTCATTTAAACTTTTTTTCTGACTACTTTTTCCCCTAGCCAGCAACTAATAAAATTTAAGATGAAGGTAAAAAGTAGTCAGAAAAAAATTAAATAAAAATAATGATTTATAAGACTTCATCTAACAAAAATAAAATATTGTAGTAATATTAAAAAGTTACTGTCGCCTTGTCAGATAGTCAGTCAGCGCATCTAAAAAGGCAAAAGCTAATTTAGGTTGGCCTAAAAAGCCCTATCAACTTTGTGAATTTGTTTTATTTTTGACGCAGAAAAATTAGTGTGTGGATTTAAATTCAAATTTGTTAGGGCGTTCTTGTTCAAGGTTATTTTTTAAGGTTTATAAAGATTTTTTTTCAAAAATTAAATAAACACGAAATCATCATGAAGTACACTTCCAGGCATGAGGCATGCCACGAGCAAACGTCATTTTTATGCTTGAAAAACAAAAGAACTTATTTGTTTAGGTGTCAAAAATAAAATAACTTGGTCATTCTTTCTTGATTAGTTTTACTTTACCCTTGCCGTCAAAAGATGACGGCTGTATTTAAATAATTTTGCAATAATTGCATTGTACTTGAAAAATATCAAAAACATTATGTTGCTCTGCATTATGTTTAACCTCCACAACCAAGGAACCCGTAACTTTTATGTATTTGCAACAAACAAACAAACAAGGTGAGGGAGACTACTCTATAATTAGTATTTAATAGTTATCTCCCATGACAAATGTTATAGACAAAAATATAGATATACATGTGACGTAGATAACGTAATCTGACTTAGATAAGGATTCAGGTCATCATGTGCCTTGCAGAGCCACGTGTCTATTTGTTTTAAATGTTATGCAATTATTGACGACTGGCGCAGTTCTCACCAATATTTGGGATTTCTTTTTTGCTTGGAATTTTTAATTCAATTCCCAGTTAAGAGGGAGAAGAGAAAAATCACATCACAAGTGAAATGGGGTAAGTGACTTTTTAAACAGAACTTTTATACAGTGTTGCCGATTCAAAATGTACTCATTTATTTTTATTAAACTTAGTAGATTTGTAAATAAAATATTTTAAAAACGCCAAAACTATTCTCAGCAAAAGTTCGGTTAAAATTCGGTTTATCGATATTATGAAAAACATTTTTTTTCCCTTTGATTTGTTTTGACAGGACTGATCCTGACCTTTTGTTTCATGAAATTTTCATTTTTTTTTCAGAAAAAGTAACTTTTATAGGGCACGCGCGTAAATTGGCTTTAAAGCGGGTGACCCTTTTTGATTTTTTTTGTTGTTTAAAACTGCTCCCAAAATTGGTAAAATCGACTAAATTTGTTCCACTTTCGACTAACTTTATGGCTAAAAATATTAAATATATGTTTTGAGTTAAGGTAAAATTAAATCGGCTAATTATTTTTTTTTTTTAAATGGCCAGATTTTTGGCTATCTGATCTGGTAAATAGGAAAAAATCAGCCAGTTTTTGTTGAATAAGAAATTTTCATAATCTTTAGTCATATTATGGATTTTGTATTCATTTTTCAGCAGACTAAGCATTATTAACGCCAATCGACTGTTAATATTAATAACAGAGCGACTACATGTATTGTCGATTAACTACTAGTACTAACCATGTCAATTTTATTGTAATAATCTTTGTGTTATTAATAAGAATTAATCTGGACAAACTGTGCGAAATTGCAGTCGAAATATTTTTAAAAAAAAGAACAAGCAACATTTTCCCTATTGTTTTTTTAGTCGTACTTTCAACTTAGGAGCCGGAAGTCGGGTCATGACGTCAGACTCACACTATTGTCATTTACTGTTTTTAGTCTATTTGAGTCAGACTAGTCTGTTCCAATTGTTGATCGTTCTATGGGAGAAGAACGCAGTAGATTAATAGTCGCGAAGTGTGACGTCGTCAGCTGACTTCCGGTTCCAGTCACAAAAATAATGCTTATTTCGACTGCAATTTCACAGTCTGTCAGGACAGCCAGTTTAGACTAAATGTGAAATTTTATCGATTTTTCATTCGTTTGTCCCTCAGAAACTTCGAGCTGACTAGCACTAACGACTCTCCTCTTTTATCAACAAAGCGACATATGGGGATAAAAATGCCCGAACCTGTCAATTTTATTGTAATAATCTTAGCGTTATTACGAAGAACAGGTGCGTACCCAAGTGCGAAGCAATGATTTTGTGTGTGTGTGTGTGTGTGTAAAACCGATGATCAATGAATAGGTTACTTCTCTCGCCTTTGTTGGACGGCGATCACTAAAAAAGTCTGAATTTTCGAAAAACAAGCGTGAACGCTGCCTGGCTATAAGGGACAAAGTTAGCATAAACCTACATTGTAAATTGAACCCCCTCACTAAAAACTTATTTTCGAGGGGATTTTCAAAAAACAAAGTACTTTATAGTAAAAAAATACGCAACCTGTCTGAATTTGCGCGGTTGGGCCTAACAGTCGTGAGTGGAGAAATCAGCGTTCAGTTGTCGGCGCGAGAAAATCCCGATATGGTTAATTTCCTGTGAATGAGTCCTATTATCACCGTTTTCAGGTTACTAGCTCACAGAAAAGTCCTACCCATTTTTTTTTTCTTCTGAATATTTTGAGAAATTAAGAATATTAGAAAAACTTGAAACTTTTGTAAAAATCTATCCCAAGACGCATATTTGATGCAATTATTACATTCCCAACTCGCGAAAGGGTAACATTCTTCTTTTCAATATATTGATATTTAAATAAAACTCAGTATTTTCTCACCAACCAGGTGGCTGGATTCTTGTTATTAATATATTTTTCTGTAAAAAAAAATTTCTTCGTAAAATCCAAATCTTCCGTTCAGTTGCGAGTCTACTTGATATTTGTAAACAAACCTGTATTATTTAAATGTTTACTCGTTTCGTATTATCTGTATTCGTGTTGCATTAAATATCAATTGTAATTCTTCATTTGTGTTTGTAATGCACTCGAAAAATTGGGACGCTAAACTACCCAAGCGTCAAGCATTTGTTGTTTTTTTTTTGTTTTTTTTTCATGCTAATTCTAATTTTGAAAATACGGCGGACAGTCGGGCCGAGTTTTACATTTACAGTTACATTATAAATAGAACCCCCATCATAAAACCTGAGAACTTTACAATAGGAACCACCTTCCCGACATGTGCCCATTTTTTAAGACAAAATAAATAAATAAATACGTAATTTTAATTAAATAAAAACAATCGATGTCACCCGGTGTAACAGAAAAAAATGAGATAAAGTATCTTTCGTTTTTTTGTTTTTTTTATAAAAAAACGAAAAATACTTTATCAATTTCAATTGAGTGGACCCAAAATTGAATGAAACTGATTGACATTTCACCGTCATTCTGGTCACCTTTTTATTTTTTATTGGTTTGTTGGTGTGACATTTAAAGTTTATATTTCCTTCGATTTGTGAAAGTAACTATTTCTGCTGTCGAAATTTTATCTTGTAATCCATCAATTTGGACGGGAGGGGGAAAGTCACCTTTTAAAAGTTCACTAAAATTAAGTCCTGTATATATTTCATTTTCTTTTTCAAAACTTAAACTTTTGAATAATACGTAATTTTAAATATGCGTGACAGTAAAAAGGGACTTAATTTCTGTGACATTTTTCCGGTGACTTTTTCTTCATTGTGACATTTTCCCCGGGAGCTGACAAGCTACGCATAAAACAGGATTTAATTTTACAAGACTTATTGAATTATCATAAAACATAGGGAATTAACATTAGAATCTAAAAGAAAATAACTCAAAGAGGAAAGTTTTGTTTTGTGGAAATACAGAAACTAGATTTTACCCTGCCTTCACCATGGAAATTATACACAGCAATAAAGGAGGGGCCAAAATATGTTACAACGGGTTTATGTATACTAAACAAAACACTCGCAAAACCAAAATCTGGTGGAAATGCGTTAAAAGATCTAGTGGTCACTGTCGGGGCAGTTTAACAACGAATCTGGTTCTAGAAAATGCAGAAATTGTCCAACCTCATAACCATGTGGCTGACGAGTCGCAAATCCAAAAGGCCAAAGTACGTAGCCGAATGAAAAGGCAAGCTGCCACTGCGGACACTGAGGTTGAAAACACGACCCCCGAGATCCTTAATCATGGCATAAGCCTGCTTTACGACCCTACATTCCTCATTTCACCACCTTTCCTTATGATAAAGCGTGAAAAAAATACAGAATTTGAATCCGGGTAAGTAATGAAGATTTATTGAAAAATAGCAAAGTCAATGTAGAGGATTAATCGCAAGGCGGGTTTTGTTTAGTTGTGGAAACTTTTCATTTATTCACCGGTGTTGTTTTATTTATTTATTTTTTTATGTATTTTCAGTGAAAAGATTATTTGTATTGATGAAGCTTTTTTTTTTTTTTGCTTTTTTCCGGCACAATTTCAGTTAAGTGGATCAAAATTGAATCGGTTGAAAAAAGAACAGATATTGACACTTCATCGTCTTTTTGGTTCCTCTGCCTTTTTAGTTTTTATTGATTCGTTAGTGACATTAAAGTTTTTATTTCCTACGACGGTTACGCCTCAAAAAAGCGGGGTTTTTTTCGCGAGAAATTTCATTTAAGGTTTTAGAGTCTTTACGATAATGCCAACTATTTTTTTTTTTTAATGAAAATACCCGCCCTCTGGGCGACAATCCTCAGTCATATGGACCCATACGGCCGTAAAACATTAAATAACTCTGTTACAGCCTACAACCATAGGCTCCATATAACTTGGGATAACCGCCCGGAGGTCGGGTATTTTCTGCTAATGTTAATTAAAATTGAAGGTAAATTATGTGTTTATTATATAATTTTTTTAAAATGGACACTTCACTACGAATTATTTTTCCCTCGTTAGGAATTTCTTTTTATTTCTTTGTATTTTCAATTAAATTTTGATTTTTTTTTTTTTAATTATTATTGGACAATACGGACTTTTTCCGTGCTCTTTTCTTCGCTGTGGCATTTTCCCCTGGGAGCTGATAACAAAACTATTATTAACCAACGCTTAAGACCAGATTTAAGAAGACACATTTTACCCCGCATTTTTCATCGCCTTGGAAATTATAAGCAGTAGAAAAGGGGGGCATAAAAATGTTACAAAGGTTTTATGTATACAAAACACACCTGCAAAACAAATCTTGTGAAAGTGTTTTAAAATATCCAGTAGTCATTGTCAGCGCAGTTTAACAACGAATCTGGTTTATGAAAATCTAGAAATTGTCCAGCCTCATAACCATGGGGCTGACGAGTCGCAAATCCAAAGTCCTCAGCTGGAACTGGAAGAAAAGGCGACAAGCTGCCACTACAGACTTTGGAACTGAATACCCGACCTCCGACGTATTTAATGATCGAATGGACCAATTTAACGACCAGACATTTCTTATTCCACCACCCTTTGCTATGATAAAAACTGAAGAAAATGCAGAATTCGAATAGGGGTAAAGTAAAGAAAAATTTATTGAAACGAAGATGTAGATGTTCCTTCTCAAGGCGGATTTTGTTTAGTTGGTAAACTCTTCATTGATCACCGGGAGTGTTTTCACGGTCTTAAATCATTTGAATTGAGATCAAGAATTTTTCATTTTCATTTTTGGGGCACAATTTCTGTTGAGTGAAAATTGAATGAACAGATTGACACTTCACCGTCTCTCTGGTCACAACTTGTGCCTTTTTAGTTTGTATTGGTTTGTTTGTGTGACATTAAAGTTTTTATTTCCCACGATTTGTAAAAGTAACTATTGCTGCTGTCAATTTGGTGAACATTCGGTTTTTGTAGCACGCAATTCTCATAGAAGAAATTGTTCTTTCAATTTTGGGTGCTTTCTTTCAATCCATTAGACCAGGGTCGGGAACCTGCGGCTCCGGAGTCACGATTGGCTCTTCGGCGCTTAAAAAAAAATATCTTATGTTGAAGGTTATTACATCCCTTGGATTTTGGAGAGCTACTAAGGACTTAGAGTTCTCCGCCTTGATACGCGGCAAGACTTCAAATAGACACACGTGTGTTTACGTATTGTTTTATATCTTCTATACGCTATTCTGACTCACTGTAGTTATTATGTTTATCTCCCCTTTTGTTTTGTACGTATAAAGATGGCAATTTTCCTTTACATTTTCGTTGTGTTCCTATATGGCGCCGTAAGTAGCCATTATTCTAACTTTGCTTTCTCCTTCTCTGTATTCTTTGTTGTATAAAACTTATGAAAACACTCGGGTCTTACTACAATTTATTCAACAAAGAATAACCTGGACGAGATTCAAACCAGCTCAAGCTCTGCCATGAAAGACTGGAACCATTGGCATGCTACATTTTGTAATTTTCTTCGGGCCACTGAACATTCTCCTGATGAATGGAGCCTACTCATTAATTATATTGCTCCCTCTGTGTCTGAATATATTGTTAATTGTCCAATTTACAACGATGCTATCGATATTTTGTGGAACTTGTATGTTAAACCTAAAAATTAAGTGTACGCTAGGCATCTACTAGCCACACGCCATCGGAGATGTTGGATCTGGCCTAGTTGAGGCATCTAAGCAGGGATTGCAACTATATGGCGGTCAGTGCTGAGATGTATAAAAAGGAGGCAATGCAGGATGCATCCATAAGTGGACTGTTGTCTAACACTATTCGTCAGCAGCTACTTGAAAATAACTCTATCTTTCCACTACCTTTTACCAAGCAAGGTCTCTTGATCAGGTCCAAAAGAATTTCGGAAACATACTGCACCTACCTTCTAGTAGTTATGCTTGGCGATCAAACTGAAAACCAAACATCGTCTCTCTGTTTTTAAGGGCCAGCAATGTTTCTTTTGTTGGAACAATAGGCACCCTCACCAGAACTGCTCTGCATGACATTCTATGTATAACAGATGTAGGAAAAGGGTCCATTTTTTTTAGAAAAGTATGTCGTTCAGCGGGGCCCAGGACATCTGCAGCTCTTCTGACTTCTACTTTTGCTGTGACAGAAGCTACATCTGAAGATTTAGCAAGTGCTACCACCTGGTTAAAATTAAATGGGAAGAAATGCCAGTCCCTAGTTCGGAAGCTTTACCTGCACACACTTCCAGGTATTAATATGTCCATGGCAACAACTTTGAGCTCTTGGACTTCCGGTTATTGTTTGGTGAATGTGGAACTGGAGAGACGACAATAACGGAATACAAGAATATCTGTACGGACTAAGTTGTGTGCTGACAGCATCTTTGGACGGGACTTTATGCAGCAGCACCAGTGTATCTACATGAATTTTGGTGGAGAGAAACCTCCTTTAAATGTATGCGGACTAACTACTTTTTGTTTCCCCACCTTGACTATTTGCTAATCTTTCCAAAAACTGTAAGTCAGTAGCTTCTAAATCTAGGAAGTACTCCGGACAGGCAATTCATTGCTGATGAAGCGAAGAGGCTGCTGCTCGCAGAAGTCATTATCGAGCCTAGCACTTTCCCTTGGCAAGCTCAATTCGTGGTGACCACCAATGAGTGAAATAAAAACAGAATGGTGGTCGACTACTCCAAACTGAACAGGTTTACACTGTTGGATGCCTACCTGTTTCCAAGGATTGACGAACTAGTAAACGTGGTGGTGCAATACCAATTCTTCAGTACCATAGACCTCAAGTCCGCCTACCATCAGGTCCCGATGAAGACAAGTCTTGCACTGCCTTTGAGGCTTGTGGCCAACTGTACCTGTTCTGCCAGATCCCGTTTTGGCTGACACATGGTGTTGCCTGTTTTCAATGTATAATAGACAGGTTTATTGCTGACAACTCTGTCACACATTGGGTTACCTGGACAACATTATGATTTGTGGGAAGAGTAAAGAAGAGCACGACTATAACCTCAGAAGATTTGCTGATGGATTCAATTTGACTTACAATTGTGACAAATGCGCTTTCTCAAAATCGTCAGTGACCTTCTGGGTTATATGATATCCGAGGGTAAAATTGACTTCGGCCTTTAAAAAACTTCCTCTTCCCCAGAATGTGAATTCTCTTTGTCGGGCTATAGGTATGTTTTCATACTATTCCCAATGCATTGGAAATTATTCAGAAAAGGTTACTCCCCTTGTGCAAGCCAAGAACTTCCCACTAACCAAGATGGCTGAAAAAGCCTTTGAATGCATGAAAGCCAAAATAGAAAATACTGTGGTGCATTCTATTAACAAAAACATCCCTTTTGTTGTAGAGACGGATGCCTCTAATCACACTATCACTGCCACATTAAATCAAGCTGGTAAATCAGTGGCTTTCTTTTCAAGGACTTTAAATGCTAGCAAGCAAAAACACTTGGCTATAGAAAAGGAGGCATATGCAATAGTGGAGACACTAGTTAACTGGGCACTACTTTACTCTCCTTACTGATTGGGCCAGAAATTGATGGCATTCATGTTCGATTCCAGGCAGTCATTAAAAAGGATAAAATTCAGAGGTGGAGAATCAAACTGGCCTGCTACAGTTTTGAGATAAAGTCCCACCCAGGGAATACAAAATTACGGCGGATGCATTATCTAGGGCATACTATTCTGCCATTGGTTCTGACGTATTAGCGAAATTACACTTTCATTGAGGACTCAGTTTGCTTACCATTGTGTTTAATCTGTTGTGAAAGATTTGCCAACAATAAAAAGAGTAACCTAGAATGACAATTTATGAATAAACACTCATCTTTTGCTGAGAAGTATCCAGCTGGTGAAGAGCGCAAAAGAGCGATCCTAAAACTGGAGAAGAAAACAGAAAAAAGTTTAGGAAATTTGTTAAACATTCAAAATCGACTAATCTTGCCAGTTTTATTGCATCAAAGGAAATTGTAAATTGAGGTAAACCCTTTAGCGATGGAGAATATATGAAAGATACATTCTTAAAAATTGCTGAGCATTTATTTTCCGACTTTAACAACAAGATATAATTAATAAGATCAAAGAAATTCCTCACTCGGCAAGAACAATCAAAGAAAGAGCTATTGATATGGCATGAAATATTACTGGACAGCAAATCAAAGACATTAATTCTGCTCCATCATATTCAATTGCCTGTGATGAATCATGTGATGTAAATAATGTTGAATAGATCGCATTGTTTTAGCAAGAATCTTCAAGGAAAATGAAACGTCTCTTCAGTTGTTAGAGGTTTTAGCATCGAAAACAGTTAACTAGCTCATTTTCCCTCGCTTAAAAACTCTAATGAAAGAAGAAATAATATCAATAAAAGTTATTTACAGCAATCCATCATAAAGATGCAAAATGAATTCAATAAAAGGTTTACAGATTTTCGAAAAGAAAAAGCAACTTTAGTGTTCCTTCTAGCATCCCTTGACACTGAAATAAATCTATCCGTATCAGGGCCGTCGGAACGAAATTCATATGAATTAGAAAGGAATTGACCTGATCGTAAAACGCAAAAATTGCTCTCTTCTTTAAATTGTTCTTCTGTGACCTATGCTTGCATGCCTTTATGCACTACATATATTTTCTTACTCAAATCAAGCTTATATTGTCGATTCTTTCTTTCTGTACATGAATCATCATTAGATGATTCATTCTGCTATTTGTTGCCATAGACCTCAAGTATGTTTTACTTGTTTCATGACAGAGAAAGATATCTCACTGATAGCATTGGTTGCTGGCAATACAAGGAGAATCTTTGCAACTTTAATCACCTCCGACATTGCAGCTTTTATAGTCAAATCTCTGAATCATCTTAACCAGATCATAGATAGTGAATTTTGTCAATTCAAATTTAAAAACCTAAGCGGTTGGAAGTAAAAGAGGCAGCTATTTGTCGATATCATCACTATAGTTGGAGCAGACTTCTCTTAACTTGTTTTCCCATGGCTGATTGCTTTCAGGAACATCTCCTGTAGAAATACGTATTTTCGGAAATCTGGCTGGTCAAATCTCTCTTTGAAACAATTTTTTTTCTGTATCAAGTGCCTGAAAGTAGATCTGGTGATAATTTTGGAGGTGACAGGAAGTGGTGAGTTTCTGCATTGTCATCATCAAGCCTTCATGGCAGCTTCCTTTTGCGAGGTAGTTGTGCATCATCAACATTGAGCTCTTTTCTTTTCAATACTCGCTCCCAGAACAGATCATAAGCACCATCGTTATAATCTTTTGATAATGTCTTAATGACCTCTTCAGAAATAACTTCTCTGTGATACTCTGATGATTCATGTTTGTGGATTCCATTGTCATTTGCCAATGCTTTTTTTCTAATTTTTGAAACCTGTCTCAGTGAAAGCAAATTCAAGTTGGAATCTGCATCATAGTGCAACCACTTGAATTTGTCAAACCATGATGATTGGAAGGACCTTTTGAAATTTTGTTTTCCAAATGTCAGGGCTGTCAATAACTTGATATGGGCACTTGGATTTTCTGATACAACGTTGGTTGTTTGTTCAGACGTAGAAGTTGATTACTTCTGTTTCTGTGCTCCTGTAGCTAACGGCTCCTTGCTCATGCTTTTCTTCATCTCTACTTTCTTGGGGCTCACTTCTCCCTTTGTTGTAAACCATTTCTTTATCTCTGCCTCCGAGTCGGATGCTGAATTGAAAATCAACAGAATACAGTATCAAAAAATCATGTACCTCTATGACTGAAATCTTTAAGATTCCGTCAAAACCAAGTGCAAAAATAAATTTACCTTAGAATCAAGTGAACTTGAACAATGTAAGGGATGCTTTATATTTATGTCAATGAATTATATAAAAGTT
>VCCN01005793.1:2047425-2062365 GCA_006491835.1 Architeuthis dux
GGTACATGATTTTTTGATACTGTATTCTGTTGATTTTCAATTTAGCATCCGACTCTGAGGCAGAGATAAAGAAATGGTTTACAACAAAGGGAGAAGTGAGCCCCAAGAAAGTAGAGATGAAGAAAAGCATGAGCAAGGAGCCGTTAGCTACAGTAGCACAGAAACAGAAGTAATTATTCATGTCTTAAACCCATGATTTAGCCTTTTAAAGTACTCAGATATGTCAACTGGGAGACGAGACATGAAATTCTGGGGTTTTTTTGTGTATGCTGGCGACCATTTTGTTTTATGCAAATGGGGTAGTTCTTCCCATCTTTTTTCTTGGGAACATCTTTTTTCTGAAAGAGAACATTTTGGTACCCTAAATGTAGAATAGGGGAGGGTGCACAGTAGCCCCTGCTGGCCCCCGGACTATAGAGGAAATTACTCATCTTCATTATCTCCATTCATGCTGGTTAATGTTTCCTGCTACATTGAAGTACCCATTCCTATTTAAATAAGACTAGGTTATGGAAATAGACCTTTCCTGAGTCTCTTTAAGAAAATGAGACCAAGGTAGACAAGTCCAACAAAATTGACATTACTGTAGTCAAAGATAAATTGTATATTTCCAAAACAACCATGCGCATTGGGAATCAAAGATAACTAGAGGTCAAGGTTTTTTCATTTTTAAAATAAGATGTCGACGATTTAAAAAGTTCTTGGGATCTGCCCAGTCTGTTGCTAGTTATATTTACCAACAACAAATTACTGACATTTATCGAGGTGTACAATTTATCGATATATAATTTACAGAGATCTTTAAAATTACAAACAAGTTAAAAATTTACTCAAACAAAAATATTAAAAGATTTGGCAATCATTCAGCAGAGGGCCCCGTTTTCGTACTTCCCCAAACTTTTGAGGAAAAACGATACCTGAGAAAAAAAAGTTAAAAACTTGTATAAGAATTATTTTTATTGTAAAATATTTATCCCATTTGTAAAAAAAAAATGGAGAATTTTGTCTTTGAAAAACTTGTTTGAGTGTAAACAATGGCGTAATAATTAGCACATTGAAAAAATTAAATTCAATAAATTTTTTTTTTAAATAGAATATATTAAAGCTTATTTTATGGATAAATGTTTAAAAAAAAAACATATCTTGTCACTTTTTGTGTATTTGTAAATAAAATTGTTTGTGAAATAAACTTTTTATTATTATCTGTAACTTACACATGTAACAAAATTTTAAGTCTTTTAACTTTTCCATTTTAAATAAAATTGTTTGTGAATTTTTAAAAATAACCATTATAACTTAAATCAGAAACTTAAATTTCATCCATCTTAACTTTTTAGTGTAAATAAAAATGTTTATTTGTGAAATTTAGTTTTAAAACCTTTATCATCTATATAACTTACACCTGAAATTTATTTTTTCACATCAGTTTAGAGTCCCAAATAAAAAAAAGTATTCAAGTTATATATAAAAGCATACCTCATAACAATAAATAAATAATTTACCTTCATCTTAATTTCTGATTAAAAAAAAAAATTAAAAAAAGCAACTAAAAAATTGCGATAAAGTAGTCTAAAATTAAATGATTTGTTGACAGGTAAGTTTTCATCATCAAAAGTAAGTATAAATATCTAAAATTAAAAACATAAATATAGAAATGACGCTCAACTATGACATGAAAAATCAACTTACGAAAACTGCAAAGATACTCCTTAAAGTTTATGTATCTGAACTTTTTTTTAGCATAAATATGAAATTTATTTTTTTTTTTTTATTTTATAATTTTTATTTCATTTTGACTTTGGTAATTTGTATATCTCAATAAATTGTACACCTCGGGAAATTGTTAAAATTTAAAAATAAAGTTGAATATCATTTTATTAAAAAAATAGGAAAAAAGTATGGACAAATTTGACAAATCTGGCCTTTGTTGACAGGTAAGTAATAATTACTATGAAATAATGTTGTTTTTTTGTTTTAATGAAACGGAGAAGTGATTTAATTTGTTTGTGTGTGGGGATCAATGCACAGTTACCTCCCCAACATTATAGCTATATGTTCTCGTAATAAAATCTCTGAAAGTTATCAATGAATTTTAATTAAAAATAAGAGGAAAATTTGGTTACATTTCGGGGTGGCATTGTTGGCAGATTCATTTACAGTTATGTTGAAGATATATATTCACACAACAATATCCACACAATATCTCAAAGTTTTCAATGAATTTCAACCACAATGACAACAATGGATGGACGATGGGACCATCAATCTACAACAGACGAAAGGTCCTCCTTTGATGAAGGGAAAGACTGGTAAGCGTTCAGGGAAACTTTGATCAGAGAGGCCATTGACACATTTTGTCTAGACATCTCATTTTCCCACCCTTTAATTCTATTATTCGTTGTACAATCTATCTTATTTGGACCACTACATTATGAGTTGTAGGATCTCAGCTAGCATACACTACAGACAACCAAACATACTTATTTGACTTTTATACATATCAATAATTTCTATGACAAAGCAAAAGAAATTTACACATAGCAGTTCATATTGTTTAGCAAATAATTTTCAGTTGAAAAATATCTACAATCTTTGTTTTTATGAGTAACACAAAGTTTATTACAATAAAATTCATAGGGTTACTAGATTCAGGCATTTTTATCAGTCTATTGGTGTCAAATGTTTGTCTGCTAGAGCACTTCCGGGGGGGGGGGACAAATGAAAAATCAATAAAATGACTAAAAGTTATCAGAATATTCTATTTGGCTTAAACTAGCTGTCCTGTACATATATTAGAAATATTCTCTTAAGGGATGCATATGTTATTGGTAGAATATATAAGGCATTGATTAGACCTCATGTAGAATACTGTACTCAGGCTTTGGTGCCAGTACCTAGGCATGTGAACTGGAATTTAATCTTAAAACTAGAGGAGTGTACAACAAAGTAACCAAACTAATTAAGGAAATAAAAGATCTTAGTTATAAAGAAAGATTGGAGTCTTTGGTAACAACTTTGCTAGAGTGAAGAATGAGGAAGGATATAATTGAGACATTCAAAATAATTAATGGAATTTCTAAATATGGTACACCATTCTTTAATATTTTTTTTTTTTTTAGAGTAATATATTTTTGGAATAAGTTGCTTAGTCATGTTAAAGATAGCAATAGTGTACATAGTTTTAAAAATAATTGAGATAATTTTTAAAATTATGGGTAAAATGAGATTACAAGGACATTTATGGAATCTGTCAGATTTTCAAGAGAGTTTGATCTGTGAATTGTGCTAAATTGTAGATGTTGTTTGTATTTCTATACATTTGAATATGTTTTGATGTTGATGTGTAAATATTGTGATGCCCAAAGAGGCATAATAAAATTACAAACCGTGCAAAAATTTCAGTTGAAATAACTAAAAAGAAGGACGAACAAGCAAAATTACCCCTATTGTAAATTACTAATAAGGATTTCATTGAGTGGAGCCAGAAGACATGACATAAGATTTGGCACTCTATTCCTTGGATAATTAAAAGTCAGTTTATTTTCTTTATTTTTAAAACTGCAAAATAAAGTATTTCTTTGTCAACTTTTTAGCTTTTGTTTTTACTTTTGTACGTAAAACTTTTCCAAAGATTTTCAAAAATTCAATAAAATTTCAACAAATTTTAAAATGTTTCAAAAGCGTTGCTCATAATTATGTGATGTTATGGTCAGTACGACCTGTAAATTAGTTTTAATTAAAGCCTGCATTAACGAAAGTGGTAATTATGTTAACACCAGAATACTAAAATGTTTTCACGGACTGGAAAAAGCATATATTTCTAACCAGGCTATTTAGTGTCCACAGTCAAGCTCGTCGGCAGAATTTTAGGAAGTTACCCCATGCAGCGATTTTTCGCATGGACATCACACTTTGATAACAAAACAATCCACTAATTGATTAGGACAGCTTATCTAGCAAAACAGAGACAATAAGTCTAAGAAAAGAAAAGCCGGTACCAAAATTCATAGCAGGAGTCCTAGATAAATCAAAAATGTTGATGGCTGAGAAAGCCAGCACAGTTTAGTGATAGAGGAGTTATGTTGCATTGAGCCGGCTTATCATGGAGCATAGATGTATCATAAGATAATTAGCAGAAGTGCAGACGAAGAGAGCCAAAGCGGCCAGCCAGCATAAATAGGCCCGGTCATTTCCAAGAAAGTTAGAGAAGGGATTTGGCCATAGGGGTCATGTGTAAAGTTAATTACCCGTGACCAACACTCGCCTAAGATCGTTAGTCTCTCTCTTTCTCTCACTGTCATGTATACAACGTTGTATTGTAATGTATACGCTATCGCCGGGAGAAATGTAAACATGTTTGTATTTTGGAAACTGCTGTGTCTGATGGTATATTGCTAGCACGGGATGAGCTAATGAAAATAAACATATACTATAATATAATATGATACAAGACAGTTTGTTTTGATCCTTCGATTGCACGCTTGTAGGTGCAATTTCTTTCTGCATGTTAAAAATGACAATAACATGATTATGTAACATTTATCACATGATTTTAATCAGGACTTCTCTTAGTATTGACTATTTTTTAAATAAATAACGTTTTTGGAATTTATTTTTCCCTTAATAAAGAGTAAACACTGTAAAACATAATATAGATTATAAATACGTTGCAATTTTTGTAGTTATTTGTTTCTGTTTAGTTACTATTAGATTACAGCTAATTACTAAGGCTAATTATATGTATTAAAGGGGTTCTAAATGAAAACCGTTTGAGAAGCCCTGATCTAAACTACATTACATTTGTGATGAACGGATTGTATTTATTTATTAGATGAAGTATTGTAAATTATAAACAATTTTTTCAATATTTACCTTCATCTTAATATTTTTGTTGGCAAGTTGTTGCGATAAAAAAAAACACAAAATTATGACGCTAAATAGAAGCATTAAAGAGAAAAATTGTTAACATATTTAATGTTTTTATTCTTCAATAAAGTTACATTTTAAGCTTTTTTAAAGTTTCACCTTTGAATGATCAATCAATCAACATTTTTTTCAAACGCCAACAACGCCGTAAATGGGTTTAACGGCATCGCTAAATGAGATATCGCCTAATCGTCCCATTCCGTTAGTTCATTATAAGGCTAACAGGAGTTATCTCCAATTTACGTACATAAACTAGGATTCTACCAAAAAAGTTTTTTACGAGGATGTTCTACGTTCTATGTACAATGTAACTATAGAAAGCGGGCACTTATTTTTCGACATTTTGACGGAGATGCATACGGCTTGCATGAATTGGTCTCCTTATTCCAATTATGAATTATCTCCCCTTTGGTTTGGAAAATGGCGTAAAAGTAAAAATTCTAAAATTTTTAATTTGTTAGTTTGGGTTGATGGTATTAAAGAAAGTAACCGGAAGAAGATAATTCGTATAAGCCGTACCCCCGTAAAAATGAACCATGGTAAAAAAAATCAAAACTATTAATGTGGGATTAGTTTTCTGTTGGAAGCGTTAAAAAAGGGTTTATTCATTTAGTTAATTTTTATCTGGTCTTATATTCTGTCACCACATGAAATGTTTGACCCATGGGGATTTTGTCCGCTTAAAATAAAAACTACACCTAACTGTTTTAATCAAATCCGCCTTTTTCCCCTAGTTTTCCACTTGTGCCATTTTTACCGGTGCCATTTTTTACCGCGCACCGGTAAAAAGGGAATTAATTTGTGACATTTTTTCAGTGAATTTTTCCGTGGTTTTTTTTCTTCGTTGTGGCATTTCCCACCCGGGAGCTGATAACAAAACCATTATTAACCAACGCTTAAGACCAGATTTAATTTTACGATAATTATTTAATTACCATAAAACATAATTAACAACGGAACGAATCTAAAAGAAACAATAACTACAAAATAAGAAACCAGTTTTGTTTTGTGGAAATACAGAAAAACAAGACCCATTTTACCCCGCATTCTTTTTCATCGCCATGGAAATTATAAACAGTAATAAAGGGGGCGCAAAAATGTGTTACAACGGGTTTATGTATACAAAACAAATCATTCGCAAAACCAAAATCTGGTGGAGGTGTGTTAAAAGATCCAGTGCTCAATGTCGGGGCAGTTTAACAACGAATCTGGTTTATGACAATCCAGAAATTGTCAATAATCATAACCATGAGACTGATGAGACACAAATCCAAAAGGCCAAAGTACGTAGCTGGATGAAAAGGCAAGCTGCCGCTAGAAACTCTGAAGCTGAATACCCGAACCCCGAGATCTTTAATCATGGATTAATGGGCGAATTTAACGACTCGGCACTTCTCATTTCACCACCTTTTCTTATGGTAAAAACTGAAGAAAATACAGAATTCGATTTTGAATCAGGGTAAGGCACGAAAGTTTTTTTGTTTTTATTAAATAAGCAATGTTTATTCGCAAGGCGGGTTTTGTTTAGTTAGGGAAACCTTTTGTTTATCACCGGTAGTGTTTAGCTTTCACATTTTCTTTTTTAGTATTTTCACAGTAAAATAAAATTTTACGGTCTTACTTTATCTCAATTCAAATAATTTATTTTTCCTTCGGCAAAAACGGAGTTTTTATCCGTTATTGGAATTTGGGTGCATTTTCACCTGATACCATAACGGTAAAGGAGATAACTTTTACTTTCGTATTAAATTTCTTTTTTTTTGAAATATGTGAACCATATAACAATGATTAATGAGTTAATCTTTTTATTATTTTATGGTTAATCACATCGTGTAATTTTAATCATACATTATTTTTTAGGCATCCACAAATCAAAGAATTATACATCACACTTTTTTATTCTTAAGAAAAAGACATTTAAAGCTTATGTTTCCACACACCACACAGTATTATTCAACTTCACCTCCATTCAGTAATTGGGAATGGGTGTTTTAAATAAACAACCTTAGAAAGTTTAATTCAGATTGCGATTGTGAAGAAACAAAATAAAGGTAGGCAAGTTTTTGAAGTGAATGTTATTGGGGAAATCATCTGCAAATGTTGAATTAATTTTATTTTTTATTTATTGAAAAAATCTTTGATTCAGATCGATTGTTATTGTAATAGTGTGACAATATGGCAGTACATCCGTTTACAATTATAATTACGGCCTTGTTCAAAGTTCAACGAAATGAACGAATATGTATATTTATATAATAATGAATGATTGGGAAATAATGCGTCTTGCATCGAAGTGTTCTTCAGTTTGATTGGAACGAACGAGTTTCAATAAATTAAAGTTCTTATGTATGCAAACTTGCATATCACTGACTTGCCTCGTTGAAATGTCTGAGTGTGTGTGTGTTATGCTCGCCGTGCCGACGAGGCTGCTCCTGCCTTTGAACTCTGTGATTTGTTTATATGCTAAATGGGTAGGCTCCTGCGAGTGTGGGATTTTAGAATAGTCTTTACCCTAAATATGTATTGAGAGCTGCTGCTGTTGATTCTGATTTGAATTGGCGCCTTTTTCTATTTCGTTAGCGGAAAAGTGATTTTCATTCATTTAAGCACCAAAAGTAAAAGATGAAGACCTTGATCATATTAATTGTTTGTCAACTTTAATATCGAAACTGATTAGCCCTTTCATGTTTCATTAGTTTTATTTAGAGTTATGAAGAGTTCTTACTTAACGAAAATTCATTGTGGTAATATAATTTTTGAATGCTTTAGGCTTTTAAAATGTGTAATTAGACTATGAGGTCAGGTAAAAAGAAAATGACTGCTTGGTATTAATCTTTAATTTTGGGTGCTTAAACAATGTCTGATTTAGAATATGGGTAATCAGACAATAAAGTCACAATGTAGGTGGCAGTGGCACGCTGAATCCCTGGCATAAAGTCACGGTCATTGGTCACGCTGCGCAACCTACAAAACGTATCCGGCCGTAGTCATAGGACTTTAAGTCACAGCCCGGCAAAGTTTTGTCTGTTTTTTTTTAATAAGAGAAGTATTATTTTAATTTAATTTGTACTAATTAAGTAATTTTTTTTTTTTTTTAAATCTGAATTAATAAAGGTTTTGTGTTTATTTTTATTTATTTACCATCTTTTGTTTCGCTTTGAAAGCGAGATAAAGATGAATAAAGCGTCTCGTGTTTTAAAATAAGTAATCGCGCCTCACCCCCACACCGCCATTTTGAATTTGGCAATTTTTCATTGAATGGCTGAAAGTGGCTAGATTTTTACAGTTAAAAAATAACGTTAATCTCGATCTAAAAATACCGTTTTTCGGCATCTTTCGGTTAAGGGACCCAAGCTGTTTTCAGCATGGCCAAACCTACCTATTGACCCTTAAAGAAATCATTAAATAAAAAAACAATGCTTAGTCATTCAAAAATTGCCACATTCAAAGTAGCGTGAGGGAATGATGCGCTAGTGCAAGGATTGACATTTAGGCTAATGAGAAAAGCTTGAAATGGAATAAGTAACATTTTAATAAAGAAAGTCAATGAGTTACGACAGGCTTTATTCAACTTTTATAGAACGAATATTTCATTTTCAAAGCAAAACAAAAGATGATAAATACAAATAAATCACAGAACAACTTTTATTCATTCAAATTTTTCTTTTAAATACATTATTTAATGAATTAAAGTAGTGCCCTTACGCTAAATCAAAAGATTACTTTTTCGGTCTGTGACTTTATGTCCGGTAACGTTTTGTAGGTGGCGCAGCGTGCTACCTACATTGTGACTTTATGTCCGGTCACCCCACCAGTATATTCTCTGAGTAACCTGAAAAATCAGTCTATTTTCAACCACCATGGAGATTATCAAGAGTAATAAAGGAGGTTCTAAATTGTGTGTAGAAGGATACTTGTACACCAAGAAAAGCTCAAACCGTACACAAATACGTTGGAAATGTTCTAAGAGGGTTGCATTTGCTTGTAAAGGTATTGCTATTACAGATTTAGAAGTGAGGCAACTACATTCTGTGACCGAGCATAGTCACGACCCAGATCCTAACCAGATTAAAGCGGCTAAAGTAAAGAACACCATAAAGACAGTTGCTTTGACCAACAGGATCAGCCCTACACATATTATTGCTGATACCATATGTCAACAACCTCTCGAAGTTCGTTCTGCCGTAGGTAACCTTGAGTCTTTGATACGTAATGTTCGACGTCTACAGAACAAAGCACAGAGGGAAAACACGGCCGAGATCTTTGATTATGAACTGGGCCCTTTTAACGACCAGACATTCTCCATTCCATCACCTTTTCTTGTGATAAAGAGTGAAGAAGATACAGAATTCAAATCGGGGTAAGTAAAGAAAGAGTTATTAAAAAAAAAAACAGTCAGATGTAGCTGTTTCTTCGCAAGGCGTATTTTGTTGGGGAAACTTTTCGTTGATCACCGGTAGTGGTTCACTTTTTTTTCTTTCTTTTTTTAGTATTTTCGTAGTAAAATAACATTTTACAGACTTTCAAAAATTAATAATGAAAAATATTTTGACTAATGTGAAAAAAGAAAATAGTCAAAAATAATTACTAAAATTAAAAATGTTATATTCTGTTATTAGGAAATGTCATTGAATCTGTAAAAATAAGGGACATCTTGCCACTGGACCCATGCCCCGGGGGGTGAGGGTTCTCCCGAAGATTTTGCATTTCAGACACTTCATTTTCTGCATTCTGTTGAATTTTTATTCAAGAATTTGTGCTTTTTATGCATCAATTTCAAAGTCTTCCGTTATTCTCAACATGAATGTAAAGGAATAATAAGTCAATAAGAGTAAAGCACATTTGAATCAATTATTTTAAGAATTAAAACATCAGATCATAGACAAGAGAAAATGGTCTCTCAAAATAAACTATTTGGAAGAAGCAAGAACCCATTAATAAACTCGGAAATAGCAAATGACCTGGTAGACCATTATGTTGGATGACTGAACAATATATTTATTTGTGAAAATAAATTTTATTTTTTAAGTTGTCAAATTGAACAACTCTATTCCCTCTCTATCCAACCAATTTTTTGTTGGGCCTTGCTGCCTGAAGCAATGCCTTGTCCTTCAAAACCACTGTGTGGAACTCTGCACAGGACAGGTCAAAGTTTAGTGAGACAAGTAGCTCACTCTTCATGAGCTCACTCCATTTACTGTTCATCCTGGAGAAGATTCTCTCCACAAACCCTGTTGAGGCTGGTATGCTCAGAATGAAACAGATAATGGAGAGCATATTTGGCAGCTAAGCTACCTGAAATACAGCCATCCACTTGGCTGCCACATCTCTGTTGTTCCACTCCTGGAGCTTTTCCACAACAATGTGCACTGTGGTGCACTCATCATAGAGGTTGTCCATATTCACTCTGGCTATGAGGTGAAGCTTCTCACAAATCTTCTTCGGGAAGTTTGCCATGGAGAGAGAGGGGCAGAAGACAGTGAAGCCAATTGCTTTCAGAGAGGTTAAGCCATTTCTCGATGTACCTGAATGCAGTGAACTTCTTCCTTGCCTTGCCTGAATCAACTGGAGTCACAGAACTCGCAGAACTCCTTCAGAGCTTCTCTTCTTTTTGCCAAGGAGAAGAAGCTGTAAACTTTCAGGACCATATTCTCCACATCTACACTCAGATGGTCAAGAGTACGCTTGAGTGTATTATGCACAATGTGTGCATGGCAGTTACCCTGAAGTAGGTTGAATTGTTGTTTTCTCAACATTGTGTAGACTGAGTTGTGGACCCCAAAGTTCACATTAGCATTGTCAGTGCTGAAAGCTGAAACTTTTCAGGTTAAGTGTTTCCAACGAGTGCATAGACACCATCAATTCATCAGGATTTTCGACGAAGTCAATCATTTTATTCATCACACCACATTCTGGTGTGAAGAATTGGACCACCACGAGGAACATCTTTCTGTTGCCTTTGTTGGAGGCATCCATCTGTATGGAGAAAGGTAGAGGTGTTTCATCTTTCTTCAACATCCCAACCACATCCTTCACCAAGGACTCCGCCTTTGTTCTCCCACAAGATTTTTTTTTTTCTTTTTTGGCAACATTTTCTAGGTGAGCTTCTGTGCACAATTATTACTATTGTAGCTCAGGTTGTGCTTCACACTGTGGTAAACCTGAGTCAGCTCTGCAGCCATTACCTGGGAGGGAGGAATCATTAAATAGATTAAACAATTGAATATAAAAAAAATGATTGACCATTGGAAAAGTTGTTGACCTTTTTTGGTAAAATTATTTATTTATTATACTTATACATTATCATATTTAGGCCTCTAGTCTGTAGGCTATTTTATACCCTTATATACCAAAAATGAAAAAAACACTTAACACTATCAATCAGCATGTTTCCAAGGATAGTTATCGATTGACGCACAAGGTATTTTCTGCTGACTACGGAAGACTGATTTACAAAATTAAAATGCACCACAGCTGGGATGTGGAAAAAAATCGCATGTTGTGTTGTCTTCATCAATTTGCAACCTCCCATCATTTGAAATAGGGGTCAATTTACATAAACAAAAAAAACAGAAGAAAATATATGAAAATGTATGAAATACCCTGAAAATATTTTTTCATCATTTCACTATATTTAATTATTCAGCCTTGTTATAATATTTATATATAAGTTTCAGTCAAAGCACGATATAGAAAGAATAAAAAATATACATTTTAAAAAATTTGGAATTAACCGAAATAATTGATAAAAATGATGAAAAATATTTATTTTTTTAAATATTGAGTGGAAGACATTTTTTTTTTCTCAGATCAAAAGCCTAAATTATAATTAATCAAATAAAACTAAACATTTTCTGATAAAAAAATATTTTACTTAATTTTCCTGGGTTTTTTTTTTTTAAATCACAAAGTAAGACTTTTATTCGAGCAGTTCTAGTAGATATCTTTCTAAAAGGTAAACATAATCCATATCTTGAGGGATATATCTATAAAATGTTTTAAAAATCAATGAAAGCATGAAAATATAAGTAAAATAAATCATCAAATTGATAAAAGGTGGGGTAGGAATCATATGAAAAATAATTGTTCTCTGAAATCTGGAATGGAAATTTTTTTTTTTTTTTTTTTTTTTTTTTTTAAATTCATCTTTTAAATTCATCCTTTTTAAGTATCCAAAATGTTATTAAAATCTAATAATTACACTGATTTTTGCTAGATTTTAAAATTTCTCACATCAATTTCATGCTGAAAATTTTGTCCATTTTGTTTGTACCTAATTATTTTATATCTAAATTTAGATATTTCTTTTTTGTTGTGCTTAAATTTCAATAGCAGCTAGCTAAGAGGAAAGGGAGTAGATTTAACATCATGAAAATGAATCCTAAACAGATTTGGTCCGATTTCTCATGTCATTCCAAACATGTGAAAATGTAGTGTGTGCATTAAACTCTGGTGTGCAATGAAATACAGGATAAATCATGTCCCATATTGATTCAGTAAGGGACAGCGCATTTTACTTTTCAATACGGAGAAGAACATATCAGAAAATGAAAGAAGGTATTTTGAATCATGCTGGATATCCTTTTGGCCAAGAATTCTGTTGTTTGGCTAATATGTATTCCAATGCAAGGTAATATTGAAGTTGACATACTTGAGCATGATTCAAATGGACAAGAGAGATACAGAATTCATCAAAGAAAGGTTAATCACAAATTCAGAAAAATCAAAATGGAGAAGATGAAACTAAAAACATTGGCATCTGCAAATGTAAACTTTGAGAGATGATTACTGAGCTAAAAGAAGAACAAGCTTTGTTTATTCGTTTTTTCTCATACAGAGAGCACAACCAGAATTAATGGAATTATCAAAAGCCATTGGCGAATTTGAATTTACTGCAATTCCCAGGTCTCTTTTTTTTCAGCCGAAGGCCTAATGCTTATTCTGCAGACAAATCTACCTTTATGAAGGAGACAGCGGCTGTTGCTGATAGTGAAAGTAGAAGAATAGACATTACTGGGCAAACTGCATACATAATAGTCATTATTGATACTATGGTAGAAGTTCAATCGTTGAAAAAAGATGAAAGTACAAAGAACATTGGACAGCTTGCTGAAAGATATTGTCAACAAATTGAGAAGAAACTCCAAGGGGCTAATAAAGGCAGTTCTGTTTGATCATTACATACAAGGTTCACTTAAAGAGCAGACCTGGAAAAATAGAGCCAAGGGCATTCATTCATTCTGTCCAGTTTCATGTGACAGAATCAATGAATGTAGGAGGAATTAGTATGAGGACTCTTCTAGCAGAAAGCAATACTAAAGAGCAACGGACAATTCTCTTTAAAGATGCTCTGTTGAAAAGGTTTAAAGATGACGAAAAGAGAATAATGTGGCACGGACTCTTGTTTAATCAAACCAACCAAAATTGTTGAGTATATAAGAGAACATGATCACAAAGAGGCCGACACTCTAATAACCCTTCATTGTTTGGATGCAACAAGATCCAGTCTTGGTTGATACAGACATTTACATTCTATTGCCCGAAATATATGATTCGCTGCGTACATTAAAGTTACATATGATAGCAGGAAAAGGAAAAAAATCAACATATTATCAACATTGAGAAATGCTACAAAGCACTTGGTGCTGCTAAAGCATAAGCTCCGCTTGGATTACATGCATTTACAGGGGCATACTGGGGAGGAAAGTTCTCTGGAATATCGAAATGTAAGTGGGTACAGAGTTTCTTATTGTTGAAAGATGGTGATCCAATTGTTACAATGCTTACTGGTCTTGTTCTTTCTCTTGAAGCCCCATCCTGCCAAGATATTTACATGCACAGTTTACTGCAAAAAGGCAAAGTCACAATCCTTGAAAGAGCTGTGACTGGATCTTTTTCGGAAAGGAAAGTGAAAAGTTGCCTCCAACACAGGCAACGTTCATTCCTCACGTATCTAGAGCAAACTGTCGCCTCTCAATACAAGCATTGCCAGCTCCCGAAGGACATGGCTGGGTCTCAGAAAATGATAGCTATGTACCAGTGCTATTTTTGAAAAAAACTGCCCAGATGAGATCTTGGAATTGATTAAATGTGGTGGCAGGTATGATTGTGCTACAGGACATTGTTCATATCAAACAAACGATCTGAAATGTATACCTGCATGTGTTTGTGAAGACTGCAGCAACCAGGAATATAAAAATTACTTTGATGGTAATGAAGTAGTGTAGCACAATGGATGCACATCATGCACATGTCTTAGTTGCAGCTGCTTTTAGCCAATCAGTCTCAGGAAAGACGACGATGATGCATGCAGCAGCCTTTAGCCGATCAGTCTCAGGAAAGACAATGATGCATCAAAGTTGGCAATCAAATTAACAACGGTTGTTACTTATTGGATAACATGCAGCATGCAATTCAGTTGATGCAGGACTTGCACAGAAGAATAGACAAACGCTGTGGTTGAAAACAAGGAATCCAAACTGTTATTCTGCTGTAATTTTCTCATAAATAAATACAGACATAGCAGTTTCCAAGACATATCAACAAAGTACGTGGCCAACTTGTTTGCGGAATGAGATGAACTCCTTAATCTGTTAGTCACGAATGCTTGACTTCACATGCGAGCAAAAGAAAGGGACTGATGAACTTATGCGTCTGTTAGTCACAGGTAATTAAACTCGATCTCAGGCCCAAAGGCTGGGATCTGCCGGCCAAAGAGAACCTGCCGTCCTTTCCGGATTTCGATTTGTAACTCCCACGATTTTAATTTAAGACTAAAAGGAAAACATTCTCTTAGCCGAAAAGAGACTGCTATGATTCGCTCTACCATCCCATGTGACACTGTTAGGGTGTTTTTCCCTGCCCCCAAATTGCCAAACTATGATTCATCAAAACGATATCCATATCCGTCACGCCACTTGAGATCTCCATGGGGGTGCCATTCTAGGCGTCCAAACGTAGGTTTTCTGTCTCTTTTTGGGCTAGATAATCTGACCCCAGGTCAAATTCAATTAT
>VCCN01005793.1:2071510-2081830 GCA_006491835.1 Architeuthis dux
TTTGGCCATTTTATGGCCAAATTTCACAAATCTGGCCTTTTTAGTTTGGCCATATTTAAATTTTGGGACATTTTTTTTCATCCTTGTCGAACATTGTATTGTATACAAAAGAAGAAAATCTTTGCAAGTGATTTTTTATTTATGCTTTCCATCCATAAGACCTTTATTTCTTCAGGAGATTTGTCAGTTTGAAAAGGTCAATTTCTTAAGGTTAATCAGAATTTTAATGTGAGCTCTATTTACAATGTAATTGTAATGCTAAACTAGACCCTTACTTTCTGCCATTCGTACGGAGCAAGACAAGTTGACTTTGTTGCAGTAATATTTTTAATAAGTTGTTTTTTTTTTGTGTGCGTGTGTGTGTGTGTCCGCAGTACTGCAATGTTTTATAAACAATTTTGGCATTTGGCCATTTTCTTTGTGTTTTTGGCCAGAAACGTCTCCAACTATCTGGCAACCCTGAAGCCAATGACTTGAAGATTTTCAAAAGAAAAAGAACAGGGGAAATACATGACGACGACAATGTATTTCAAATCATCTCGATTGTTTCGATTTGTTCCGAGATTATTTATCAAGTCTTCGACAACACGAATGTTCCGAGTTAGAAATGGATTTATTTTTTTACGACGCGATATTCATTTGTCACCATTTACTTATCATTCCAGGTAAGAAGACACAAAGTTGCCATTTTGGCCAAATTTGACAAATCCAGTATTTTTAAAAAAATAGCATCAACCTTTTGTTTTGGGCATTTTGACTTTTTTGCAGTAGTATTTTTAATACATTATAATTTCTGGTGTGTACTTCAGTATTGCAATGTTTTATAAACAATCATTATGAACATTCTTGTACTACTATTCTCACCTTCATATTAAATTTTCAATTGCTTTTTCTTTTTATAATAGCAACTTTAATACACACTGTGAATTTGAGACTAAAAAAGCAACTGAAAAATTAGGATGAAGGTAAAACCTTTTTAAAAATTATTAATAATGATTTACAATACTTCCTCAAATAAAATAAATAATAAAATAATTGCATTTATAAACAACTTTTTGGCATTTGGTCACTATATTGACCAGAAACGTCGCCAAATATCTGGCAACCCTGGTTTAACATCCCAAATTATTGCGCATGCTTTCGCGTTTTTTTAGGGGGTGGCGGGTGCGAATTCTTCCGCGGTTGTTAATTTTATTGATTTATATTCATTTATTATTATGGCAAACATGGCGTTTTTAACCGTCATTATTGGATCATTTGGATTGATTGATTTTGACACCATCTTTTTTGAATCGTGAAATGCTCTGTTTTTCAGTTTTTCTTTCATGAATTCTCTAATTTCTTTTTATTTATACGCTATTTTTAACATCGAGTGTGCGCGAGTGTGAAATTTTTTTTTTTTTTTGAACAATGGAAAATTTCATATTGCAAAAAAGAAGTATTTTACGCTTTTCAAAACTAATAATAAATATAAACAAGCCTTTTATCCCCCAAAAACGCAAACATACACTTAGGTATTTCTGCGTACTTTGGACACCCCATTTTAAAATGTAAATTAAAATTTAAAAACGGTTGTTTGTAAGTTTTTTCTTGGTTTTGTTAGAAAGAATAAAGTCCAAATATGTGTCCGGGAAAAGAAAAAAAAATTCAATGTAGAATTGTGCTCTTAAAAGTCAATTTAAAGTTTTCAACAATAATTTACGCCATTTTGTTGACCTTTTTGGAAATTAAAAAAAATTCGAAGGCTGTAATTTAAAGTTTTTTAAAAAAATCAAGAATTCTTCAGATGTTTTTTTTTTTTTTTTTTTTTTTTTTTTTTTTTTTTTTTTTTTGCAGTTTTAAATAATTTAAATTAAAATTTCTTTTTATTATAGCTTTTCAAAAACAGAAGCAAAATTTATATGTTCATGGGCTTGACTTAATGTAAAAAGATCGGACTAATCCTTTGAAAATAAATCAAATTTTTAAGGGGAGTTTTTTTTTTAAAAAACCCTTAAAAATTTTTACACAATGAAAAAATATTTGTTTCCCGAAATTTGGAATACACACTGATTTTTAAAAAAATTCATCCTTTATTCGTATTGAAAATTTTATTAGGATCCGATCGGTAGTTGATGTGTAATAAATTTAAAAAATCTAGGTGTTTTTTTGCTCATTAAAAAGGGGAGAAAATTTTCTAGTAAGTACTATGGAACAGAATTTGTTTACATTTGTACGGATATTTTACACTATTTTGATTCAATAATATCTCCCGTTTTATAAGGTGCACACAAATAATTTTTATCTCATATATTTCGCCAATCTTTCAACTTACTAATGACACTAACACTAAAATTTTTCAACAAACAAATTAAGTTTTATATGATTTTGACACTTATTTTATCAAGGTGTCAATTTTCCGTAAGTGGGTCATGAACACTGCAAAATACCTAACTTAATTAATTCTATCGTCAACATTTTTTTCCTTCTTTAGAAGAAAAAAAATGTTGACGACAGAATGGACAATGGAGTTGATGGCCGACCTTCTGTACCTAATCAACTTTTTCGTCCTTTCCCCGAATATGGCGAAAGGCAAGTTTAAATGCACATCAACCAAAATATCAGATATTACCATGGAAATAACGAAAATCAATAAATTGTATGTAAATGTCTCATTGTTGTTATACAAGAACAGTTCTATTTTTAGACGGATACATTAGGGTTGTTGTTCTTGGAAGAAGACGTTTTCTTAATGTTTTTGTTTGTGATGTATAGGAAAACAAATTATATAATTGAACATAAGCTCACTTAAAATATAATAAAACTGTTTTAGAAATCAAGTACAGGGCATCTGAGAGGAATTTTATCAGGGGTACAAAGTTTCTTTTTGGTCCCCCTTCCCTTCGTCATTATTAAGTCAAGTGATCCTGTTTTTATCCACTACACTTTTTATGCCATGATCTCCGAGACCCCAGGCCCGGGTACGATCTACCCTCTCCAACAGTTGCTTTGATTATAAGAGATAGATTATCATGGCATGATAATCATGCAATGACAACAGCAATTTCAAGCTTATTGTGACATTGGGAAAGTTACTTGTTGATTTTGTAAGCTACCTACTGTCCTCTGTTTACAGAATGAAGTACAATTGTGGGTACATAACAGACTAATGACTAAAAAGAAATCCCAGCGTACAAACAAAAGAAACCTGAACAAATTAACATTTTTAAAAAAGAAAACACCAAAAAGAAATATGGAGTAAGTAATAATAATAAAAGACCTTTTAAAGTTACTCGAAAAACAAAATAATCATTCATAAAAAGATGTCAATGGTCAGGAAGTTTCATGACATCGTTAGGACTATGCAAAGTCAATCAACGAGCTGGCTTGCCATTTTTATCCCGGGCTCGTGCGTTAAGATCTTGAAGCATGAAAAGAAAAAAATCAGACACTCAAACCCTATACTAAATACTAACCCAAAGTTAAGTTGTTATTTATTATCGCTTTTATGATTCATGGTAAATTGTATCAAACTTTGAACTTATCGATATTTGCTGATTCGTGATAAATTGTATCAAACTTTGAACTTATCGATATTTGCTTCTCAGAAAATAGCGGACTGGCTCAGTAATTGAATTGCGTGATCAAAAATGTTCATGTCTTATTTTTTATATATAATTTTTTTTTTTCTTCACCTCGTGATTTCATAGAAACCATTCCTGGCATACCTTCTTTCTTTTATGTATAATTATTGTTTTCATTTCTGCCTAATCATCACTTAAAGTTGCATGAGTTTCTGGATGTGACAGACAAGTAGTGTTTTAGAAGGAGGAAGTGGATTGTGTAAGAAGAAATTCAATCAAGGTTTCATATAACTGCCTCCACGACCCTGATATATTCTCAAGAAATATGAAATGATCCAAAAATTCAATACAAGATAGAAGTTGTTGAAGTTTAGAACCTGGGTTTGTTTTGTTTTTTATTTTTCAAAAGAAAATATTTGAAATCATTTTGTTGCAAGATTAGCAATAACTTGCCTTCTTGGCAGAACTATGTGTCTTGAATTTTACTGATTTCTTTTTTTTTTGTTTTTGTTTTTTCAGGAGTTCAGATGAGAAGAATCGCCTCTTTCTTATAGACACTGACCCCGGTCTTGATGATGCCCAAGCCATTTTAATGGCCTTGGCAGTAGATACTGCAAATGTTCTGGCACTGACCACTGTCCAAGGAAATTCTCCTTCTCACTGTAGTTGCCTGAATGCCTTACGGCTGCTGAAAGTTGCTGATAGGCTTGATGTGAGTTTGGAAGCTTTTCTTGAACTTTTTCATTTATTGATAATGATAATATATAGCAGGTCTAACACTACCATCATTACTGTTATGAGGGCACAGTGTTTCTCAACTGCGATTCCACGGAACCCTAGGGTTCCGCAAAAGGTTGTTAGGTGATCTGCAAAAATGTTTTTTATATAATGAGTAGCTGTCTCTGTCTTGATGGGGTGGCAATCATCTTACTGAAAATCAGCTTGCCAAAAGTCGGTCTTACCGAATGTTGATTAGTCACTTTTTTCAGTGTACTATTTACCATAGGTCTCGTTAGCAGGTTTGCTGGGCTTCATGCAGTAGGCTGGGTAACCATGAGCTGTGCTCGAATTTCCATTGAACAGTACAATCACAGCACCTAGTGTCCAGGAACTTTCTGATACCAATTTTCAAATAAATCCCTTTAAATTGAAGTTTAGGGAAATTTTAGTGTTGTCAGACAAAAAGGAAAGAGATTTTAAATTACACCAAAATCTTGGGAAATTTTATTTGAATTGAAAGTATTCTTCTATACTCATGTTTAACGCATGCCTTTTGAGGATCTTAACATCTTTTTTGTCTATCTTGGTATTTAAATTTTAAAGCCATGTAATACCACCATCTACTCTGATTGAAAAATCAATGCTCCAGAGCGCACAGGCCTAATCCGGCCTGCAGCCTCATTTCATCTGGCCCGCCAACTTCATTGAATATGTGACATCGCATACAAAAATTCTATATTTTCTTTATCTATCTTTGGTTAGCAGACAATAAAATCTGTATTGAAAAATAGAGCTAAAAAAGGTCAGTATTAACTTACAGTCAGTTTTGATTATAGGAACCACAAAATTTTAACACCAAAAACATTTAACAATATTTGGTCGCCCACCAAAAAAAAGAAGAATTTCATAATTCTCAGTGATTGATAGTACATAGAAGTTTATGTAGGGATATACTCCTATGATGAAAAACATTAAAGCCTTGTATGATCATTGATTTCCATTTTTTATTCACCTTGGCTCATCCACAACACATAAAAACATTTCTAATCCGGCCCGCCTCCAAAAAAGCTAGAATATAATCATTGTACTTACTCTACAGTGAGGTGAAACAAGTATTTGGACAAAATATTCATTTAATATACTTCCGATGCTCACATTTACTTTAAATTCACACTTGGTGATGTATTTTGATATAAAAAGACGTTCAAATCATTAATGTTTCTGGGGTCCCTCTGATGAATTTGAACTTTCAAACATCGCCATAAATTTTCAATTAGATTCAAGTCAGGAGATTGACTAGGCCACTGAAGTACCTCTACATTGTTCTGAACAAACCATTCGCGAGTTATTTTAGCTGTATGCATTGGGTCGTTATCTTGTTGAAAGATCCAACCTTCTTCAAGCTCCAGCTGTTGCACCGAAGAGAACACATTAGCTTCCAAAATACTCTGATACATCACTCCATTTATGGTTCCTTCAAGTGAAGTGCCACCGTACCATTGAAAGAGAAACACCTCCAAACCATGATACTTCTACCTATTCACATCCATCTTTTCTCTATGTATGATGAGCTGGGTTTTTGAATTGTCTGACCAGAGAATGTTCTTCCAAAAATAATTAGGCTTATCTAAATAGTCACAAGCGAACTTCATCTGAGAATCTCTGTGCCTTCTTTTCAACAAAGGTGTTTTCTGTGGCATACATGCCATTCCTGTACAGTTCATTACTAATAGTTTTTTTTAGTAACCAATGTACCAGCTGCTCTCAAATCATCTTGGATCTCCTTTCGAGTTACCATTGGATTCACTTTGATTGTTCTTAGCATTTTTCAAGTTGCTCGAGGAGAAATTTTCAGTGGAGCGCCAGTTCGAGGGAGGTTTTTAGTGGTGCCAAACTTCTTCCACTTCATAATAATCGATCCAATGGTACTGACAGGAATATTTAACATCTTGGCAATGGCCCTGTAGCTCAAACCTTCATTATCTTACTTAATTACATTTTTTGTTAGGTTGAAAGCTCCTTTACTTTAACCATGACTGCCTCATTTCAAGAAGTTAAAAGTATTGTTAAGTATTGCTGGAACAGAAAGGTCTAGACCTGCATTCCTTCTTAAATAACATTTTTATGATTAATTTTTAATAGTGTCTGAATACTTTTTCCACTGTCACTTGTTTATATTTTATTCTGCATTGTATGTTTTGAAATATGTATTTTTTCCTTAGTAATTCTTAATTCTATATCAAAATACATCACCCGTGTGAATCTAAAGTAAATGTGAGCATCGGAAGTATATTAAATGAATATTTTGTAAGTGTCCAAATACTTGTTTCACCTGACTGTATATTATGTATAGCATATTCCAACGTAATTCTAGAAGTTTGAATCTTTTCAGATTCCTGTTTTCCCTGGCTGTGAGCGTCCAATGTTTGCTGAACCTTTAAATGCAGGATATTTCCACGGTGAAGATGGATTTGGAGATGTACCGGATAAAGACGCACCCAGCTTGGATATGGCCCAGAGTGAACATGCAGTTAACAGTTTAATACGCCTTGTCCAAGAACATCCAGGTAATATTTTGGAGAAAAAGAGATTCTAAATCTCTCTTACTGCCATGAAGCTAAAGCTAAAGTTATCTAACATCTCATGACGTCACTGGTTTTGGTGGCAACTTTAAAATTAGATTTTTTTTTTTGTTTGTTTGTTGTTTTATTTTTTTTGCAATTCTAATATTTTTGGTAGACTGACCTTTTCAGGTAATTGGGGCATAACAACCCCTATGAAAACTATTATGGAGAAAAAAATGATAGATTCAAAGTTGCTTTATTTGATTAAATGTACAAATTATTTTAAAACCCTGCAAATAAACAAAATTTACTTGAATTTTAAAACCATTTTAGTGGTTACATTTATTTTGCAAAAGAATAGTCCAGTCATGTATATATAATTGTTCATACCTGATAAAAGGCTGTTTTTTTTTCTTCTTTTTTTTCCCGATTTGAATTACAGGGGAGATAACTCTTGTTGCCCTTGGGCCTCTCACAAATATTGCTATGGCAATCCGGCTGGAACCAACTTTGGGCACTAAATTAAAAAACTGTTACATAATGGGAGGTAACTACCGAGGTAAGAATAACACTTTTCTCTGCCCTCCGAACTTAAAATCAGCAGCAGCTATTTATTATGGGATAAAATTGAGAAATAGCAGCTGAGTTTTGTGGAGCTGGTATTCCTAAACAGTTTTTGTAACCGGAATTCATTGAATATTGTGTTTCTATATAACGTGATGCATTGTGCAACAAGGTCTCAAACTAGACAAAAATAGGGTCTGTTGGCTCTGGATTAGTAGATGTCATCTATCCATCTCCTTCTGTTCATAACTATCATATATATTGAATGATGACCTCCAGAATATACTCTGCTTTACTCATAGTATATAGAAACACTTCAATATGCAAATTAAGATGGTAAAAAAAAAAGATTTAGAGCATTTAAGATCGTTGTCATGATTAGCTTGGTGGTTGCTGTCAACTGTCAGCACGTTCCTGATGTACTGTTTCCACTGGCCCACCATTAAGACTGCCAGATCTTTCATATTTGTCAGCCAATTGAATGGGTCCTTTTCTTTTGCACACAAAAGCACTGTGGCCAACAACAGCAAGGGGATGACAGTCCTTGTGGCACTTCTTCCAAGTCATCACAGGAGCTCTTTGCAATCTCCTCCAAGATGGCTTTGGTCCGCTCATAAGAGTCATGTAAGGAATCCTCTCAGACAGTATCCATAGAAAATGATCTAGCCATTAAAGTAAGAAGAATGAATGATGAAAATCCTGATATAAAAATTAATTTCTTCTGTTTAGAACCAAATATTGGCTAGAGAATGACCTCTGGTGGCTCAAGTGACCTCCAAGCTTAGCCTATATTGGAAGTTGATGTTTATTGATTCTCCATGCGAAAGATCAGGTCAATCGGCTTCATAGTTTTACTGGAGAAGAGGCACAGGCAAACAAACAGAGGTCTCAAAAATTAGTATAGATATATTTTCAGTACTTACCAACACATCCACCTTTCACTTCAACAGGAAGGTCTAATTCATACTGAAATACAGAACAAAATACATCAATACAATTCAGTTTAAGAGAAACAAGATTTTATAATATATGATGAGGATGAATAACTGATGATGGGCACGAATGATTCATTACCAGAGTGAAATACGTAGCAAAGAGAAAAGGCTGAGATGCTTCCTTATTGATTTTTATCTATTTAAAATATTTATTTATTGAAGTATTACTTCCAAAAGTCATTCATGTTACTTAACAGTAAGTAAGCTTGGCCAATGTTGGTGGTTGCTGTCAACTGTCAGCAAGTTTCTGATGCACTGTTTCCACTGCCAGATCTTTCATAGTTGGAAGCCTCTCAGACGGTATCCATAGAACATTACCCAGCAATTAAAGTCTTCTATTGGAGACAACTACACTGAGAAGTGCCACCAAATGTTTGTTTGGTACCTTGTCCTGCCATTTGGCAATTAAGATAATGAAAATTTACGAGAACTATTTCACCTAGGCTTGTAAAGTCATTTGTTTCCAGTTAGAGCTTAACATTCTCCCCCGTTATGTAACCAGTTGGGTTCAATTGGTTGAGAAAATCTTTGCATTTAACTATCTCAGATTTCATTTTCTCAAAAAGAAAGCCTTTCACACTTTTCCTTTCTTTCCTTTGACTTAAACTGGGTGAGTTGCTCTTATACATTTTTGTTATCTACCTTGTAGCTATTCAACCAAAGTGGCTAACCCCCACAGTTTAAAGCAGAGGTTGGCAACCTTTTTTCCCCTGCGGGCCAGATTGCGTGGCAATTGAGTGGATGGTGGGCCAGATGAAATATGGGAATTGTCCATTTAAATATATAGTTATATTTTTCCTTAAATCAATGAATAATGCATGCTAAAAAATCATTTGTGCTTAACCGAGGATGCCAATTAGTAATCAAAGAACTCGATTTATTCATAATTTATTTCAATCAAGGTATCTTTTGAATCTATTAAAAAGATACAAATAATCTTTAAGTAAGCATAGTATCCAATATTTGCTGGTCAAAATCCCTTTGCGGATCTGGCCCACGGGCTGTAGGTTGCCTACCCCTGGTTTGAAGCATTGACTGTTTCCCAAATGAATGTCTGTTTACAAGGAAAGTGTGGATTTTAGAATTGATTTCTGTATGAAAATGTCTTCAGGAATTGGCAACATAACAAGAAGTGCTGAATTCAACTTTGCTAATGATCCAGAAGCTGCACAAATTGTCCTCACAGAACTCAAGTGCCCCATTACGTTGATTACCTGGGAATTGTGTACAGATATGCAACAACCTTTTGTAAGTTTCAATGTTTTCTTCATTCTTTTTTTCATATGGGTCAATACAAGGTTGCCAGATTTAGCCAGAAGGGGAGATAATCTGAGCTTTATCCCAGAGATTTACCCAACACAGGCATTGGAATAGCATCAAATTTGGAAATCGAGCAAGTCTGGAGGCAAAGGTTCAATACCAGCCTCAAGCGGCTAGTATTGAACCTCTGCATCCAGACTCATTCGATATCCAAATTTGATGCTATTCCAATGCCTGTGTTGGGTAAGTCTCTGAAATAAAGCTTGGATTACCTCCTCTTCTGGCCAAATCTAGCAACCCTGGGTCAATCCCTGTATCTCAAGTTCAACTGATAAAGAAGAGTTTTATCCCAATTATTGGAATAGTCTGATAATGAGCCTGACATGCATAAAAGGAAATTTTTACCAAAGCTCAATATGGACAGTTATGGGACTTGAGTTGCAGTGAGCAGTAGTCCTTTGTGTGTGTGTATGTGTGTGTGTGTGTATATATGGTTTGCGTGTATGTATATACCATATTGAAACTAGAATGATCGGAGCTAACAAAGTTTATTTCACTGCTTCATGAAGCTTGTCAAGCCAGCAAATGGTATATATGTTTCCATTCTGACACTGGGATCTCTCCCTTTCCCATCTTTGACCTGGTCATTCTTTG
>VCCN01005793.1:2091972-2103785 GCA_006491835.1 Architeuthis dux
AAAACAAGGATCTCCTACATCTGAGCATTGATTTAATAAAACTTTTGACAATTCCAATAGCTTTCAATTGTTTGTGATGCACTATATTTTTTTTTAATAATTTTCACACTAACACCTGTGCAAACTCGATGACACAGAAATAAAAAATAAATAAGAGAATTATATATAAAAGAAAAAACACCCTGACGCAACACATGATGACATCTGAAAGTTTCTGCCTCTGACCCAAATCAATTTTGGAGACCAGTCTACATTTGATCCCAAAGCCTTTAGTTATTTTCTTTTAGAAAGTTTAGAGATTTCACTTCCCTTTTTTTTCTATTTTTATTTTGTTTTTCAAAGGGTCCACTTTTTATTACGATTGGCTCTTAATTTGATTTTTCTGTCAATGTGAGTCTGAACAGCCTGCTTCATTTTCAAGCAAAGCTTCTCGTGGGGGTCGTTTAGCCTTGACCATATTCCCTTTTTTTTGGATGATCCCTCTGCATTTCACAACCACTGAGTAGCATACTGCCCATTCTGTAGTCCAGTTCTGGCCGTCATACTGTGTACAGCAACTTGTTATGACCTCCTGTAATGCCTTGCTTGGGAAAAGATCTGGGGGGGAAAAAAAAAAAAAAGTTTCTGATAAAACGAAAACTAATATTTTCAGAATTTGGCAAAGAAACTATCGTCAAATTTTAAGCCAAACAACTTTCGGACTTTTTTTCATTAAAGAAATTTCTTTCAGAATCCAAGAGCAGTATACTTAATTTTGTTTTAGTCATGATCAACTCTTCCATTGGTTATTACATGCATTTTCTGGTTATCTTAATCTTTGACAGAATCAGACAGGTTCAAGGAGAGAAGTTGATTCATGCCTTTCAAAAGGCCATTAGTGCAAAGTAAATGCAAGCCACCGCGGACGAAACTCAAACTAGGTTTGCCAATTCCATTTACTGTGCTGGTAACAGTTACGCCAATCAGCACCGCCATAGCTCCCATAGTACAGGATGCAAATTTTAGCCTGAAACTACTTTCCAGTTTGAGTTGAAGATGCCAAAACATACTGACCAACTCAGAACCTCAGGCAACTGAAATATTTCTTTCATTGATTGATGTAGCAGAAAATTGAGAAATGAGGGAGATAACTTAAATACCAAATCCTAAGAAGAGTTAGGAAGAAAGAAAGAAAAAAAAAAAAAAAAAAAAAAAAAAAAGAAGAAATAAGCAACACAAGGGCTGTAGCTTCTGCTTAAGTCTTTTAAGGTCAAAATTCCACTTAAGTTTGTCGGTTAATAACAGGACAGAGATTGTGAAGGTATTAACAATAGTATTAGATTTAGATAAAATGTTAGGAGCTTTTTACTGTCAAGTAAAAACATTTCCATAACATCCAGTCTGAGACAGGGTTGCCAGAAGGGGAGATAATCCAAGCTTTATCTGAGACTTACCCAACAAAATAGCATCGAATTTGGAAATCGAGCAGGTCTGGAGGCAGAGGTTCAGTACCAGCCTGGTATTGAACCTCTGCCTCCAGTCTCGATCAAATTCGATGCTATTCCAATGCCTATGTTGGATAAGTCTGAGATGAATTTTATATTTTCTCCCCTTCTGGAAATCCTGGTCTGAGAGCAAATATTTACAGTTGAAATGAAAGTGACATTTAAAAGATACAAAAAACAGACTGGAGCAGATAGAGATTAAACAGACCCTACCTTAGAAGTGTAACAATTTGTATCAGTTAAATACAATTTCTTTCTTTGCTTTTCATTGTTTATTTCGTATTTTAAAACCCATAAGACCCATTTCTACTTGAAGGAATATTATGTGCGAGTCTGGGTAGGAAAATTGACACAGTCACGTGACTGCACCAAGATGTCCAGTAGATGTCACTTAGTACACTTCAAGAGTTAAAAATCAAGAATAAAATATAAAATTATATAAGAGACTGTTCAGTGGGTTCTTATGGGTTAAATATATATTAAAACATGATCCAGGAATCATGGAAAATGTAGAAATCCAGGTCACCTCCAGTCCCAATCTTGCCAAAAACGTATAAGTGAGGTACCTGTAGTTCAGGATAGAAGAGCAAATGTAAGACTTAGACTGCAATAGATTGTTGTCCTCACCTTTTGGGTCACTATGGGTGAGTAACTGTATCTCAGATTCTTTAGCAAATTCTATCAACTCTGGAGGCATCACACAACAACTGGCCAAATTCACTTGGTTGATGCACGGTTTCACCTGAAAATAAAGACCAAAAAGAAACATCATCTATGCAACAAACACATGACTTATCAATTTAATCTACTTGTATAATACAGACAAAAAATATAGACCATCACATGGTGTAACATTTGTCAAGCAAGATAACTATTAAATGCTAATTATGAAGAAGTCTCCCTTATTTCTTTTGTGGCAAATGCATAAAAGAATCCTGGTTCATTCTAGTTGAACATAAAAAAAAAATATCAAAAACATTATGTTGCTCTGCATTTTCTTGTACAATGCAATTCCACAATTATTTAGATACTGTCGCCATTGTTGATGGCATGGGTAAACTAGTATACCTACAATAAATATATTTGGTAAACAGGACATAACTTGGCAGAGATGAAAGGTACTAAATAAATATAAATTAAAGAGAAAAAAAATAATCTGGGTTTTTTGTGAAACCAATTGTTTATTTTTTACCCTATATGCTGGACTATAAGATGAATGGTTAACAAGGGTATTTGCAGTACTATCACTCACTGCAACTGATCTAGACGGTAGATGGCCCCCTAATCATAGTACCATTGAATTGGATGCAGTGTAATATTTGCATAGATTTTTTTTTTAAAACCATAGTAGCTATAGCAAACAAATGAATGATCAAAAATACAGGTCAGGTTAGTTAGTCACTCAATAGAAACTGTCACTTGACCAAGTCTGAATTTTAAAAAACAAGCGTGAACACCACTGGACACAAATTAAAAGGGGCAAATTTAGCATAAACTTACATTGTAAATTGACCCCCCCCCCCCCCACACACACACAGTTAAAACCTATTTGGGGGGAATTTTAAAAAAATTAAAAAAAAAAAAAAACCTTTTTTTTCTTGACATAATAAAGAGTAAATGTTTAAATTTTAAGCCCTCTAGCTCCGTTGGTGCAGCCTGTATGCAAGACACATACATATCCAGCCAGCCAGAATCTGAAAACTGAAGAAATCTTTGTTTTGGTTGACGACGTGTGTGATATCATTATCTTAGAATAAAATTCATTTCTTACCATACAATCTGAACCTAAGAAGTTTTGAGTCATTTCAATTCATTATTAAAATTGTTGAAAACCAAAAGATTTTGCACTTTTCCCAACATTTCATGAGCTCTTCAGCTAATTAACACTTTCAAGATTAACCTATTAAGGTGTTTAATGCCTGAATTAAAATGTCTCAGGAGACTCTTAAAAGAGATCTAAGGGACATATATATCCCATGAGTAATAGAAACCTTGGGATATATGTCCCAAGAGTCTCAAAAAGGGTTAAAGGAATCTGATCTTGCGTCCTTAAAAATGATACAATTAATGATATATAATCAACATGATTAAAAGTTGAGCAGTATAAACAAGTTTTGTTTTCCATTAGAAGAATTATTTTCACAACTAGTTTACCCAGGCTGTATTTAAATAATTTTGCAATTGCACTGTACTTAAAAAATATCAAAAACATTGTTCCTCTGCATTTTCTGGTTTATGTTCAATCAGAATGAACCAGGATTTGTTACGCATTTGAAAAAAAAAAGCATTTAATAGTTATCTCCTTTGATAGTTACAGACAATATGCCATGTGATGGACTATATTTTCTAAGTAGATTAAATGTTGATCTCAAATGATTTGCCTTTCGTTTCACATTCAACTTTAGAATTGTTTTCCTTGAAAAGCCCACGGAACTTGGCTGAAACTTACTGTGGCCCATTTGTAGAGTTCCTCCAATAAGTCGTTGTCCAAATCTGATACTCCTGGCATAAGCAGCAGTTCCTCTTCATACAATTGCTGAACCACTTCCCAGAATGGCTTCACATGCTTCAACTTCAATTCAACTTCAGTTTCCTCTTCATCAAATTCTCCATTCCAAGAAAGCAACAATGTTTCAATGTAGTCTACATCTAACTCATCCAACACTGGAATAAAAAGATTTCCAAATATTAGATTCTACAAGGTTTTGCAGGAGACAATTTAGAACGGGACATCACAACAGGAAAACTTTAGAGCGGTACCCATCATAATCCCTAAACACACTAGCCGATATGCCATAATCGGAATGTTGAAATCCTGAATGATTAGAATCCTGAATGGTTGAAATGCCGAAAAACAAAGGTAGACAATTAAAATAAGGAATGGTCTTTAGTTGATACAGAATTAAAAATTGAAAAAAAAAAAAAAAAAAAAAAAAAATTGAAAAAACACTGGTTAATTTTTAACTCTGAAGATACTAATCTCCCTCAGTTTGATTTTTGTTTGTCTAAAATTAGATCGATGAGGGTTGTAGATTTAGTATTTACAATAATTAATTCATTATATAAAAAACAATATTTCAGTGAATTCACGTGAATATATGTGAAGATTATCAAATAACTGAATTGAGACCATATGACATTCATGCTAGTGTGTTTCGGGATTATGACCCAGACCACTTTAGAGTTATATATCATTTATCATTTTATTTTCCATACACTAAATGATTAGACATTTTTAAAGCATAAAGCAGTAGTTCTCAAAGTCCCAGATCATATTCCTCCCTTTGAGATTTCTCAATCCTCACCCATTTTCAAGCGTCATCTAATAATTTTTCACCATTATACATTTTTCCCCCCCTGGTAGAAATCCCCCTCCCCACCTCGGGAGCAAAGTGCCTCCTATTTGAGAATCACTGGTATAAAGTATGAAAATGGGGGGGGGGGGGAGATTTGAAACATCCGTTATATTGGCATTATTGTATGCATAATTTCATACAAAAATGCATGTTTTCTTTACATTTAAATTGCTAAAAACCCATTTGGTGATTTTTAAATTTCTAAATTTTTCTTTCTTTTCAGACCTATTATTGACCCTCTTTGTAATCGTATTACTGAAGCAGTCCCCCCGCCCCAAGAAAAAAAGAAATCACACCTGAAATGCTTGAATGTGTGTTCAGCGAAACAGTTGATCACCGAGATCTGTAGAGACACTAATGGTCACCATATTCAAAAACACATATTTTTGAATAAATGCATGAATGAATACAGGCTCAAGTTTAATTATTAAATTCTATAGAAGCTTGGAAGCAACCTTATATGCAGGCTCTGCTCATCCATGAAAGCATTGTTAGCTCAGTGGGAAAAGCAGAGCCTGCATATAAGGTTGCTTCCAAGGTGCCAAGCAAATGTAGGTTCCCAACTAATTAAATGTCTTTATAATTATCATTCTGTCGGATATAAAATTATCCATTATTTGATTTCACACACACACACACACACATGATGCTAGGAAAATATAATGTGGAGACTCAGAATAATTTGCAAGAAATTATTTAATACCTTAACATGTTTCGACTTATTAAGTAGTTTTCAAAAGGAAGTCAGAGAAGTGATGTGTCTGCATGGACAGGTTTCTATCTGAATGAGGGTTGTTGGTTTGGTAGTGAGTAAGTGTTTTGTATTTGGTGGTAAATCTTTGTCTTGTGAGAGTGTGTGTGTGTGTGCTGCTAGATTTTATCAGCAGTTTGGCAGTAGAATTTTGGTTGACCTCATGTACATTCCTTGGGGAAAATGTGTGTGGGCTGGGGTGGGTAATGTGTAGACCAGAGTGTGGTGTTTTGTGTGGATGGTAGTAGTGATTTGTTAATATTGTATGAAGATGTTAGCCTAGTTGAGTGTGTGTGTGTGAGAATATTAAGGTTTGGTGTGAGCCTGTGTGTGTGTATCTTTGTTGCAAGAAAGTGTGTGTGTGTGGGAGGGGGATCATGTTAGCCCATTTAGTTTTTTTCCTCTCGTGTAGATTTTATGTTCTTTGGAAATGAGCTGTGCGAGGTGTGGTGATATGTGGTAGAAGCTGGATCTTTGTGTGATGGTGTAAGTAGTTGAAATGATGTGGCTTTGATGATTTGGTATGTCTTTGACAATTTTTGCTCATTTCAGGTTGAAGTTGGTTTTGTTGCAGTGGATCACAAGGGCGTTATTACGCAACAAAACCAACCACAACTTCAACCTGAAACAAGCAAAAATTGTCAAACACGTCCATGACAAAAAGACATGCCAAATCAAAGCTGCCATAATTGCAACTACTTACACCATCACACAAAGACCTGGCTTCTACCACATATCACCACACCCTGCACAGCTCATTTCCAAAGAACATAAAATCTACACAAGGAAAAAAACATTTCCAAAGCCAAACCAGCTAATACAATCCCCTCCCCAATACACACTCAAACAGGCTAACATCTTCACATATTAAAATCACTACTACCCTCCATACAAATCTACACATTTGTTTTTTCTAATTCCTATTATTTCTCAAAATGGTTACTTTTGGGACACCCTGTATATGTAATCATTAGAATGAATGAAAGTTTTGATGTATTTGTTTGATAAATCCTACCTGTGATATCACAAGTTACATAAACAGTTAATTACTGATAATAGGATGAGTTTATTTCAAAATAGACAAGAGGGACAAACTTCAATTGGGAAATAAAACAATGAGATTGATAAGAAGAAAGATGGTTGAAAACAAATAGAACATTTCAGGTACAAGGTCACATACAGAAAAAACAGAAGACTTAGTATTATATAGATAGATGGAAATCAGATCATTATTATCAGGGTGAGCACAAACACAGAACCCATACTATTATTATTCAGTTGCAAATCACCCAAACTTTTTTGTAGTTTACAGGTACCCTAATTCAATACATCTGGCTACAGAGCGTGGTTGGGTGACTAAAGGTCATATACAAATAAAGAGAATCAGACTTGTTATTATCTAGATCAGTGGTTGCCAATCTTTGAGTCATTCCCTACTTTTGTCAATAAGATTACTAGTATTCGCCCCATTTATTAAGTTGCAATAATAAATAATTTCAAATAACTTTATTTCATGTATAATTAGACAGCTTCATACTAAGAATTAATTTAATTTTATAATTGTACAGCTGCTGCTGTGTATTTGTTACTCAAAGTAAGCAAGCAAAAATAATTAGAACTTCTAAATTATTATAATAAAAAAAGAATTCTGTTATCATAATTGATATACACATCAATGTGATCTGTTCTTGTTTTTTTGCCACTAGTTCTTTGGGTCTATTAGTGAGAGAACACATTAAATCATTCTCAACCGAGTTAAATGCAAATGCAGACACCCATACTATAATTTTCTTTTTGGAATTTTCGAAAACTAACATACTAAAAACATGCCTAGTATTAGTTCACACAAAAAATTTCATGAGTTACGCCGTCACATACGGACAAACTTATGATGAATTATAATAGGATTAAAAAAACAAGTGTAATTTTATGGCATGCTGACTGCTATATAGTGGTCATAGGGTGTCAAATACCATTTTAAACAACAGCTTCCCATGTGTTGTAATCACATGTTTAAGGTGTTCAGAATTATAGAAGGCCTACTTCTGTATCAGTAGACAATGGAATGACCTCTCCAGGGCACAAGCCTGGACAAAGAGTATGAATATCCTAGGATTCCCAGTTGACAAAATGCACCTCTTGGCATCACTGATGTAGTCCAAAGGAAATCGGACGGATATATTTGGCATCAGCTTGGCTGCCAGAAGGAAGTCGGAGTTGGTATCCCTCCACCTCCTAGACTGGTTGCCAACAATGGCTAGAGAGCCCAGTTTGCCCTGCTATCTACTCATAGTTGGGGGGGGGGAGATGTATTCATGCCTTTTTCAATGGAATTGGTGCAAAGTGAACAAACTGTTTCAGCCAGAGTATGAATTCTGGTTTGACAATTCCATTCTCTGTGCTGCACCTCCATTTTCAACATTATAAGTTAATGAATTCTTTTAAAATCTTGGCATGCTTGAAAGAGACTAACTAGTGCTTCATCTTGCTCAGGTGTGACCTGGAATTGTTGAAGTATTCAAGAGTAGGCTGCCCTGATTTTACACCAATTTACAATAACGGCAGTTTTAAATTTCCCCAATTTTTTCTTCTTTTTGGTAGTATTTTATTAATTAAGTTATAATAAAAAAAAAAATTAAAAAAAATTATATTTATTAGCAAAAACTTTAAATGCCTGCTTATCAATTCCAACAGATAAGATTAGAACTCAGAAGTATGTATGTAAGTAAATTTAAGTTAGATGAGTTCATGAGAATTTTATCTAAAATATAATTAATAAATCTATAAACTCTTACAATTTTTTAAAGTCTTTCACCACTTGGTATAGTTATGTAATACTGATAACAGAAACATGTGACAAACAAAATATCTTGACTTCCTTATTTCGGATTGGCTAATAAATAGAATCGGTAATAGAATCTGGGATATGCAATTGAGAAGCGACACAAGTATAGATAAATACGAGTATAAGCTGAATTTATCCGGAATGTACTTAATTCAAAGAGAACAAGATGGTTTAGTATTAAACTTGGAAATTTGAATCATGAAAGAAATGTTTCATAGAGATCAAATAAAAATTTCTTAAAGAATTACAGTTGATTGGATTTAAGTTATATTTAAAAGCCTAACTGTTGTTTTGCACCAAGCAATTTAAAGCAAAGTTATTTCGGTAGACTCCTAGTGGAGCATAGGGCCACTTTGCGGTTTCAGTGGTAAGTAGGGCTTTAGGGGTGTGGAATTACTAGCTCCATGACCAATCTGTAGTTTTTTTCTGTCAGAGTAACCTCTTAGATGGACTGCCTTACACAGCATTTTTGTTTTTGCTCTGACCACCCTGCAATTTACCAATAGCTGGAGGGAGAAGTGGATTTATGCCTTTCCCAAAGGAATTTGTGCAAATTGAATGCAAGCAGCCTGACAGAACTCAGACTCAGTTTGCCAATTTCATTTCCCATTCTGGTAGCCACTCCACACCTCCAAATAAAGCAAAGGGCAAAGGTCTTTTTGTAAAATCAATTTCTAACAAGCTTTTCAATGATTAACTCTTAGATTTATGAACTGCTTGAAGCCGCTGTGGAACATTTCAATGAATACAATTAAAAAAGATTTTAAAAATTGGAACTCCTTTGTGAATCGAATTAAAGAAAAATGAAAAATAAAATTACTAAAAAGTGCTAGGGAAGTAACTTTAATCAGAAGTTACTTCCTCGATTTAACTTTTAAATTCCCTAAAATGAGTTTAAGAGTTAAAAAATAAAGAGGCTGAAAATCGATAATAGAAAATGTATTTACCTTTCTCCACAGCTTCTCTAACGACTGAAGGAGGCTGAGGATGATAGAGAAAGATTTTCACTGTAAAATAAACAAGAAAAACTCAGTAGGTTATCAGTTAACGCCTTAATAGAACTTTATATGCTGGAGTTGAGTATTGTATTTATTACTTACATTTAGTTCATGCAAACAAACTATTATTAGCAGCACATTTTTTGATGTAATAGAAAACAATGGATTTATTAAATCATAAATCAAGTTTTCTTTAATTTGCAACTTACAAAATCTAAACAATAAAAAAATGTCTTCACATCTATACAATTAAGTTGCACATTTCTTTTAAATCTTATATAATACACAGTGTTTGTTGGTTGGTCTGTCATGGGGAAATGGAAGTATGACATTTTAATTTAAATTTCACCACATTCAACTTCCTTCCTTCCCTCTCCAGCCAATCACAGCTGCACCCCCCACCACCAGTATGGCAACCCAGCCATTGTAAAAAGTGTAAAGGGAACAGGTAAGACTTCTTAAATGGGATTATTTTATTTGTTGAAAAGTAAAACTATTTATGATTAATCCTCTATAATTAATAAAACAGTCATCATTTTTACAACTAGGGTAAATAGTAAATATTAAATTCCACTAATATTAAGTAGGAAGCTTAGAACAGGGGTAGTCAACCTACGGCCCACATTCAGCCCATGGAGGGATTTTGATCAGATCACAAGCAAATATTGGGATACTATGCTTACTTTTTATGTCATAAAGATTCATGTTTTTTTAAAATAGATTAAGCTGAAATGATTTTCTAACATGCTTTTTTCATTGATTGGAAGAAAAATATAACTAGATGCATTTAAATGGATAATTTCCATATGTCAAGCTTTTTTTATGGCATATATCTGGAACACCATCCACTCATTAATATGCAGGCCTGCAGAGACAAAAAGGTTGCCTGGCTTAGAATCAGCATTTAAAAAATTCCTATCTAATAAACTGATTACAATCATTTTTAGTAAAGTATCCGCTTCCTTTGTATCCCAATTGTTGATTGTGAAAATTGCATTCCATTATAGAGAGATATTTTGAGGCAAAGCGTAATGGATTTTAATAAAACAATCATTCTCAGGCATAATACAAGACAATTAAGTATTATAGAAACAAAATTAGTTTTTATAAAACTCAGAAAATCAAATAAAAGTTTAAATGTAAATTCTGTATGTTTGCTCACTGCTGTAGAGAGACGGCCAGAGTCGAGTTGTGATAAAAACAACTAAAAATTACGATGAAGGTAAGAGTAGTCAAAATTAATATGAATGAATGGTTTTTCAGGACTTAGGTCAGCTGGGCCTGAATGCGAAAAATCTGTAGTCTGCGCAATGGAGTTTTAAGGTGAAGTGCAACGTGCGCGCAGCCGACGCCACCCTTTAAACCTTGGGTATGCACACTATGGGCCACCATAGTGGCACAGATAGCAGCAGTGTCCTTAGGTCGTAGGTTTGACAGGAGTTTCCTTCTCCTGGCAGATGCCCGAGCTGGCTAATGGGGTCTGCCACTCCTATCACTTCAATAGAACAGTATACTTACAATACTCGATCAAATAATAAAAAAGTTATGTCATGTTTTTCAAGAGCAAATTTTTAAATCTTTCCTTGTTTTAAATCAGTGGAAAATTAAATAGTATTATAATTTTTGTTTATGTTTACATAAAGAATGGCAAAATTCTGTATTTTTTTTATTACTCCAAATGAATTTTTGTTATATTGTAAAATTATTGTATATAATTTACTATACTTGTATCATTTACTGTAATCTCTTTCAAGGAAAAATATCCATATATAAACTGTATTAATATACAAGGGGGTATTCCAACTTTGGAGAGAAACTGTGGGCCATTTTGAACTTTAAACAATTGTTTTTATTTATCCTCTTTGAGCAAACAAGGCACGGATTTTGCAGAAAAGTGTTTCATTTTCAAGTCTATTAACATTCGCTGGCATGAACTCCAAGACAAATCTCATCAATAGTCCAACGATGATCTTTATTGATTGCGTGGCTAACTTTTCAAGTTTTGTCATTTCAGCTTGTTGGAGGTTGGCCAAATGGTGGTTGGTTTTCAAGTTATTCTTTGAACACTTTCAAAATGAAAATACAACTCGTACCCTTGTGTTTTATATAAAGTGTCTTCCTTCAAAGCTTCTCAAACCATTACAACAGTTTCATGTGCAGTTTTTCCCAAAACAAAAAACTTCATGCACACGGTTCTTTTTTTATTAGCCATCGCTAAAATCGTCAAACATACTCCAAACACCAGAAGAACAAAAAGCCACAGTAAACAACAATCCAGAACCATGCCATGTGGCTCTGGATAGTGTTGACTTGACACCTAGTGGCGCTATGTACAACTATGTCCATTTTGTGCACCACATTTGAATTGTTTTTGTTTTT
>VCCN01005793.1:2146048-2181456 GCA_006491835.1 Architeuthis dux
CGATCACCGAAGTTAAGCAACATCGAGTCTGGTCAGTACCCAGATGGGTGACTGTCTGGAAATACCAGGTGCCGTAAGCAGATGGGGATCAGGTAGAGAGCCTCCCGTAGTAAATCCTGTTAATCCTCCTAAGCAGGAGATCGATCGCTACACTATGCTCTATAATGCAGGCCAAAGGCCCCACCTACCCCCCACCCCTGAACCCTCTGACTGGCCTGGCTACGAGCGACAAGAAATAAATGAATATAACCCTAGCATTCCAAGGGAAATTATGAATTATAAAAGTTGGGCTGCAATCACTAAAAAATGTCTGAATTTTCAAAAAACAAGCATCCAAAATTAGTGACCAATTTAGCATAAGCTTACATTGAAAATTGAATCCTATTTTGGAGAGGAATTTCCAAAAAACAAAAAAAAAAGCATTTTCCCTACTCATTGAGGGAGTGTGTATACAAAATTTCAAGTTTCTACTATGGACAGTTAGGGCTGGGCAAAGCCCAGATGGATAGACAGATAAAATTGAACCCCCCTCTAAAAACCTAATTAGGGGATGGGGATTTGCAAAAAACAAAAAAAAACATTTTCCCTACTCATTGAGGGGAGTGTTTGTGTAAAATTTCAAGTTTCTACTATGAACGGTTAGGGCTGGGCAAACTCTGGATACATAGATAGATAGATAGATACATACATACATATAAATGTGTGAACACATGAATAACATAAACGTTTGGTAGTGGTGATTAATAATGGTATAGCTATGTGAATGTAATAATCTGTAACAAAACCAATATAATAATGTGTGATTGTCTCTTTGAATTAATATAATTACTGTTGTATTGTCATGTTGCATTACATCAACTAATGGATAATTCACTTCAAGTTCTCACGTGATTGTCATGTTTCTTAATTCTAAACTTGATGTTTATAAAAGTATTTATAAGCTGATGAATTATTATACATACAATAGGAGGTGTGAGTGGCCGATTAATGGCACGGAGAATGGGATTGGCAAGCTGGGTTCAAACTCTGTCTGAGACAGTTTGCGTTCATGTATTCATGTCTTACCCCCTGCCAACGTCGGCATGGCAGGGTAAGGCCCATCAACAACTATGTCTTATACTTACTTGAGGGAGGGAGATCTATTTCCAACAACGGACCTTAAAAAAGTTGATAAAAACATATATATAATAGCTCTATTCTGTCAGTAACACTTGCATTAAATCATGATCAATGACATTCTTTTTTTTCAATGCATTTCTCTAATAAAATCATGTGCAATGCTTTTTAGATGTGCGAGCATCTCTAGTACCGATGACCTCACTGACTGACAGGCTGAAATACCAAAATACTCCCACCACCTCTCGATTCCTCGCCCTCTTTCTAAATATATCTGAAAATGCAAACTCATGTTAACTGTGTTTTTGAGAGTAAAGTCTCATTTTTGGGGGGGCCCTACTTGTTACGGCCCTGATAAAAAAAAAAAGCATTTCCAAACCAGTCTTAATTATTATAATATGATAATGAATATAACACAAAAAAACATTAATTCCTATATAAAATAATCATACTGTACAAATAAAACATTTTTTTCCTATATACAATTTTAAAATTATATTCCTATGCAACAAAACTGAAAATCTCACAGTCAATGTGATTTTTGGCACTAGACTTCATTGACCAATGCCTCATAGTTAGGAGAGTAGAATGATATTGCTGTTTGTAAACAATCATCAAGATGCTCATCGGTAAGACAAGATCAGTATTTTGATTTTATGATATTCATAGTTGAAAACAGTGATTCACAAAGGTAGGTAGATCTGAAAAGTGATTTTATCTTGTATGCCGTGCTTTTTAGGAAAGAAAATATTTCTCTTACAACCAAACTCTAAAAATTCTCATCTGTTACAAATGATTTTAGCACAATATCAATTTGCAGTTCAAAAATCTCTAGTTCCAGATCTTCTGTTTTTACTTGAATGAGTCTTCCAATGACTCTAGCTATATCTGTTATATTTACGTGGCAAGTAAAAGGATTTAATAAAATAAATTAGTACCATAATATAATTTGTTGGGCTTAAAAAGTTACAGCCCAAAACGCTAAGCTAAGTATTCAGCATTTTACGAGAAAACTTCAAGTCCACTGTCCAAATTCTATGGATCGTAGAATTAGTTTTTGATGGAGGTATATACATGTATATATTGTTAGAAAGGAAATTTTATCAGCTTCCCAATGGTGTGTGTTACCAATTTGTATCTGTTAGGATTAAAAAGTCACAGTCCAAAACTCAGCATTTTACGAAGAAAGTACTTAGCTTCACGTTTTGGACTGTGACTTTTTAATCTCAAGAGATACAAATTGGTAACACTGTTATAAATATTTGTACATTTCTTCACTAGTTTCTTCTTTCACCAATAAAGCTAGTAGATTTATTTGTTTCTGACTAGTTCTTACGCCTTACCACTCCAGGCGCGGTTCCAGAAGGTCTGCAACACCTACATCACATTTGAACGTAGAAAACTGCAATACAACGATGAAGCCGCAAATTAGGCAACATACACAAATGCTGTTAAAACAGTAAGAATCACAATATACAAGATACATAACATTTGAACACCAAATGACAAATACAAGTGAAGTATGATTTAAACAGCAACAATATACAAGATACAAATACAAGTGAAGTATGATTTAAATAGCAACAATATACAAGATACATAGCATTTGAACACAAAACAACAAATACAAGTGAAGTAAACACGAATAGCATGGATCAACAAGGAAGGAATAAGTTCATGAAGCTTATAGGTGTGGCTATGTCGTAGTTTAAGATGAATTGAACTTGAGCATAGAAGTTTGAGCTGAAGCTAAGATGAAGGTGAAAAACTCAATCACTATTTACCATAATTCGCCCTTTGCCAGTTGTAGATTTTCTTAGGACTCGTGTGATGATTTCTGAGGAGAAAAAATGCGTCCATCACTGTGAATGTTGGTTTGCGAGACTGCCAGAGTCTGTTCGGGATCCTTAATATGGGTAAAGAAATGTGTGTGTGTAGAAACACATGTTTTCCAATTAACCCTGGTGTCATAAGGTCAAGTTATTCTGACCCCAGTTTCGGTGTGATCAATCTGGTGTCCCCTTTTCGTGAGACTCAGATACTCACAAATTCACCAGGGAAGTCCCTACCGACTTGCTTGGAATCCCATCAGCTTAGGAGTTGGAAGGACCTTCTCAGGAGACTTTTTGGGCCTATTTAAAATCTTGTTAGCAAGAAACAAGGCTGGGCTTTAACCTCTGAAGCCCATAAGGGTTTCTGCCTTGTCTCTTGAGGGCACCGTCTGTTATTACAAGGTACCCTGGATGACACTTGGCTCCTCCTTTTCCCAATCATTTCTCCTTTTCCAATCCTTCACCTCCGGACATCTGGTTCATTGTGAAATTATTTATTTCAATTTTTCCGTTGAATGCCTACCGTTACACCCTTTACTCCTTTTGAAGTTTTGCCACTGAGTCTTAACAATTTACATTGCTACCGCTTATCAAGTAGGTAACGGAGAATAAAGACTAATTTCTAATTATAGAAATTACAGTATAGTATCTTACACTTGTAAAAATTTAACAAGGCTTTCTGGTGTTCAAAATTTGAATTTATAGACAGGTTTGTTTGTATCTTTGAAAGTTTGTAACTTGAACATTTGTAAGTAGGGGAACAGCTGTATAGTATTTAAGGAAAAGGAATTTTAAAAACTCTGTTATCAGCAAAATGGAAATAAACATTTGAAATAAAATTTAAATATATATAAAATTTGTTGTAATGTATAATAGAATATTTCCAAGTAAATATTGAATTGAATTTATTTTTTGATAATGAAAAGGCAATATCAAACATGATAGATAACAGGGTTACAGGTAAAATAAACATTAAAGATGCATTGCTACAAGAAGAAAGATTGCAGCAACTACACATTACTCTTCTTGATGTGAACTGTTCCGCATCTTCAGCAGGTATCTCAGGGTCACTAACGTTTCACCCCTTAGCCTGTAAGCTTCACCTGAGTTGGTCAGTGAAGACTAAATTAGCCTTCACCTGCAGAAGGGTTCCAGCCGCAGGTTCTCGTCAACAACAACCATCTTGAGCTGGTTTCAGCTGCCATGGCTATCTCCCTAGTGGCTTTCTTCAATTGTTTGGGCTCCAACCCTATCATTTGCAAGAAACATCGCACTGATGTTGCTGGGAAGCCGTGGCAGCTAACTTCAACAGGGTATAATGCTGTTGTAGCGGTCATATTTCTCAAAGTACTCGATGGGGCCAGCTCTGAACCCTATGAAGTACAAAACTTAATATTAGCTTCCCTTTTTGCGTGATGTTAGCACGCCTATAAAAACCCTTGTTTTACGATTCACTAGGCCTTTTTTAGCCTGTTCCCTTCAGTGCTTCATTCGCCCTTGTCTATTTCTCTGGCATGTAAAATATCTCTTCCCTTTTCCACTTTCTAACTACGGACATTTCTTCAAATGCCGTCTCTTCTTACTTCAAATCGTTGGTCATTCTCTCTCCATTCATTTTCGCCTAAACTAGGAATGAATACCGCAAATTATAGGGCCTTTCGAGAATTTATAATGACCAATGATGACTAGTTTCTGTTAAAATCAGTTTTAGTGGAGCAACTCCTTAAATGTCTTCCTGACCAGAAACTATCTTTACTACATGCCTGGCATTTTCTCCTTTCTGTCAAAAGCGCCCTTTTTCTCTTAACATCCGATTTCTTTTGCTGAGAGCACCAAATTCTTAGGTGTAATTATCGGCTAAAAGTTTTAGTTCACATAAGTAACGCTGCATTCTCACAAAATCCATTTGGAACTCGAAAACTGGCTAAAGGCAAAAATCCCTTTTCTTTTTCCCATAACTCTTCATCTCACCAAAAACCTCTCACTAACTCCCTTTTACATATGTGTATTCCTCTTTATTATACCCTTTTTTCATTTTAAATCTGATGCCTTTTGTTTTGTTTCCTTTGTTTGTATTGACCGCCAAAAAAAACAATATGGCCTACTGGATTTTCAGCTATTACTGCTGCTACTACCATCAGCCATGATAGGTCATTTCGGCCATTGCCTTTTCACCACTAATTTCGAATGTAGAAACGATCTACATTCTCTCACAACCAAGATAATTTCTCCCTTATTTACCATTTATTACAATCCTTACAAAATAGTCTCCTCCAACTCAACACTGTGTACCATCTCTTAACAAGGGCCTCCTCAATTAAATCTTGATACTTGAACTTCTTGAGTTGGTTAGAGATGTCCATCCTGTCTTGCCAGGGTACTGTTAGTTTGGTTACTAAGATGCCTTTTGTGCTCCTGGATAGAAGAACCATGTCTGGTCAGAGAGAGGTAACTGCGACCTCCTCTGGAAAGATGTCTCCTCTTCAGGACTACTTGTATCTCCCAGTCAGAAGCTGATGCAAAATGGAAAGCGGGTTCTTGGTAGTTGTCATTCCTCCACATGTATCGACACTCTGCCAGTGCTTTTGGATATTCAGTCAAGATGTGATTCAGGGTGAAAAATTCTGCTTCACACTGCTTGCAGTATGGATCCCCTTCTTTGCCCTAGATCTTTTGGTTGCTCGGAGTGGGCTGAAGATTTTTCATCTTACATTGAGAGACTTGAAGAATATCTCAAATTAAACGACATTGATGACAACAAGAAAGTGCCAGGATTATTGAGCCTTATTGGTGGGAAAATGTATGGATTACTACACAGTATAATGGTGCCAGAACCCCCCCCCCAAAAAAAAACAACATTTGACGAGTGTAATTGCTGAAAGATTTCAATTTCACAAATGGGACCAAAGAGAAAGCGAAAATGTAAACACATATGTGACAGAATTAAAGAAACTGACACAGAATTGTGAATTTGCTGACAATTTAAACGATACATTAAGAGACAGGCTAGTGTGTGTATTGAGGTCGGAACAAATACAAAAAAGATTACTTTCTGAGAAGAAATTGACACATGCCAAAGCCTTGGGGTTAGCGGTAGCCATGGAAACAGCAGCGAGAGACGCATATGAATTATGAATTAAGGAGAACCAAACCACAAGATATACACTACTTCAAGTCAGCCAGACATAAAGGTCAAGGACAACCAATTAAAGATAGAGCTTCTGACAGCCAGTGCCAGATAAAGACAAGTAAACAATTTTATTTTAACAAAAACAAATCTGTTCATTAATGCAGTAGAGACAATCAGCTTATACCTTTATGCATGAAGTATAGTGATGAAGGAGATCTGTTAGTCGCTAACCTCAATATTGACAGTGTGAACACTAACAATAGTGATGTAATGTGGGTTACACCCAGTGTTGCCGGTCAACCCCTGAATATGGAGTTGGACACAGGATTAGCTGTTTCAATCATGCCACAACAAATCTATGAGACATATAAAATTGTTCAAAACAAACATGATGCGCACCTACAGTGGTTAGCGTCTGCGCCCCAATGGAAAAATCTGCCGGTTGAGTACAATGTTAAAACTGACAATATAGATCTGTATGTGGTAGATGTACCCGGTCTTGCACTGTTTGGCAGAGACTGGTTTCACTGTATTTGACTTAATTGGCATGAAATAAAAATGTGGAGAGTGACACCAGTGCAGAAATTCACACAGGCAAGGCTACATTGCTCACTGAATACAGTGAAGTGTTTTCAGATGGGTACACTGAAAGGAGTCAAAGTCAAACTGACTCACCAGTTCACCAGTGTTTGTGAAAGTTAGGCCCATAGCATATGTCATGCGACCAGCAGCCAAAGCCGAACTAGACCAATTGGAAAACCTAGGAGTTTTCACTAAAGCACAGACCAGTGAATTGGCTACGCCGATTGTACCAGTGGTGAAACAGTCTGGAGCAGTTCGCATCTGTGGAGATTAGAAGTCAACTGTGAATCTGTGTCTGTGATCAATATCCCTTGCCCAACATTGAGGACATATTCACAAAGCTAGCAGGTGGTAAACCGTTCACTAAGATTGATCTGAAACAAGCATATCTCCAAATGTAAATGGATGAGTTGTTGAAACAGTACTTGACTTTGAACACTTACAAAGGATTATATTAACAAAACCAGTTAAAAATATGAATTCTTCAAAGAGAAGATTATCTATTGTGGCCATCACTGCTCAAGGATTACAGAAAAATCCCGGAAAGGTGTGGGCTGTTCTAGAAGTGCCATGACCCAACAATGTACAGCAGCTTCGATCCTTCCTTGGATTAGTGAAAGTTCACTCTTGTCACAGATCACAAGCCTCTGACCTCAATTTTACATCTGCATAAAGGAGTTCCAGCAATGACGGCGCCACATCTACAAAGATATGCAATCTTCTTGTCAGGGTATCATTTTAACATCATGTATCGAAACACGAGAAACCACTGCAATGCTGATGCATTATCTAGGTTGCTGCTAGAAACCAAACAGCTCAATGAGGAAGATGATGTGGATGTTGATCTGTTTCACATAACACAAACTGAATGTTTGCCAGTTACATGTGACGAGATCAGAACCACGACAAGACGTGACCCAAGACTTTCACATGTTCTTGACTGTGTTCAAAAGGGATGGAGTGATGAAGATCAAACCTATTATTCAAAGAAAGATGCACTATCAACAAGGTGTATTACTTACTGGGGAATGAGAGTGGTAATGCTGTCACCACTACATGAGCATGTCTTACAGATGCTACATGAGAGACACTTGTGAATAGTAAAAATGAAATCCCTGGCTCTTAGCTATGTGTGGTGGCCCTCAATTGATCGTGATATCAAACTGATGACAAAGAAATGTGAGGGATGTCAAAAGAATCTAAACATGCCTCAGCGTGTTTATCCACACCTATGGGAATGGCCAATGCATTCATGTAGATTTCACTGGTCTGTTTCAAGGGCTCATGCTTTTCATTGTTGTGGATGCTCATTCAAAATGGCCGAGACGTATATCACGAAGAGCACCACCACTGGACAAACAATCCAAGTGCTGCGCAAAATTTTCATTCACAATGAAATGCCATTGCAATTTACATCAGACAATGGTCCACAGTTTATCACAAAAGAGTTCTCACTGTTAATGAGTCTAAATGGCATCAAACGCTTTCGGTCAGCTCCATTTCATGTATCGACAAATGGACTAGCTGATGGACAAATGGATGCTCAAATATAGCTTCAAATCAATGGGGAGAGGAGACTCAGCAAATTTCCTGTTAATGTACAGATACATGCCCCATGCAATGATGGGTGAAAGCCCAGCAATGATGTGTTTGAAGTGCCCCTTACGTTGCAGACTCAACGTCTTGAAACCTGATATTTAATGCCGGATAACCAACAAACTCTTTCCTGGAGCTGTCAAAAATGGCATATTGTGTGACCTCACAGTGGGACAGGAACTTCTAGTGCATGATTATAGGAGAAAACAGAGGTGACTATCCAGAAAGATATTCAAGCGACTTTGTCCTTTGAATTACCAGGTTAAAGTGGCTGACAACACAGTGTGGAAACATCATATTGATCAGATCCGAGAATCCTGCAGTGATGTTGAGAGGGAACAGGACGTTTTGCCAGAGACAATTCTCAGTGTGTTTAGGAAAGCGCCACTGGTAATACCTCAGCCACCAGTAGTGTCCACCTCCACAACCAACTTGCAGAGCTGATACAACTGTCAGGAGCCACAGGGTAGAGGGCACCACCAGAGGTTCAGATGTGACAGGAACATCAACATCTGTCCCTGAAAGACGTTATCCAGTTCGGGAAAGAAATCCTCCTTGTTCATGATTTGAACAACAAAAAAAATAATAAAATCAAAAAGAAATTCTCCACCACGGGCAGAATAATCCCTGGACAATTACAGACAGGGTAGAATTCACCCCTGAACTATTAAAATAGTTTTGATTCAGCACAGAGGAATTGTTAGATATCTATGTGCAAAACTAGCACAGAGGAATTGTAGATATCTATGTGCAAAACTAGCACACTTGAATACGTTGCTATATCTGTGTATGAAAGCAGCACGCCTGAATAAATAAACAATTTTGTAACTAACGCACTTGTGTCCTGTTGTCTTTTTTAAAACGTGCTGATTGATTTCCTTTTATTGAAATCTACCTAATATATAACAAGCTGAAAAACACTTTCCCCTATTTGGATAACATCACAGTTGCCGGACATCCTCAAGATGAACATGATGAACAGTCTGTAAAATCAGTGTCCTCTATTAATGTTCTTGGTTATTGTGTGTGGAATGGAACAATCAAACCAGACACAGAGAAGATGCATCCTCTACAAGAATTACCTCCTCCCACTAACATTAGATCTCTGTGAAGGGCCCAAGGAATGTTTGTGTATTATGCTAAATGGATACCTAACTTATCAGATATAATACGACATTTGATAAAATGTAAGACATTTCCACTGAGTAAAGAAGCTATGACAGCATTTACATTGTTGAAAGACAAGCTCTTGGTTGCAACTCTATGATCGATCAATGAGAATATGCTATTTGTTGTGGAGTGCGATGCATCAGATGTGGCTATTTCTGCAGTATTGAATCAAGGGGGCTGTGCAGTTGCCTTTATGTCTAGAGCTTTGCAAGGTAGTGAACTGCACTACCCAGATGTTGAAAATGAAGACATAGCAATCAGAAAAGCAGTTCGCAAGTGGAGTAATTTCCTAGCTAGACAACATGCTTTTTACCGATCAACGTTCTGTGGCCTATATGTTGGACAACAGAACTAAGATAAAGAATAACAAGATTCAAGAATAGAGGTTGGAACTAGCATCATTCAGTTATACCATTCAATATTGCCCAGCCAAAGAGAATACTGTCCCAGATACAATAACCAGAGCATTTTGTTGTTCAGTATTTCCAGCATCTAAACTTAAGGAATTGCCTGATGAACTCTGTCATCCTGGTGTAGTTCACCTCCTACACTTTATTCATTCAAACAGAGGTGCATATTTTATGTCCCAGGAGCTCAAGGAGTACCTTTCTTGGAAAGTAATTACATCAAGTAGAACAACTCCTTATCACCCTACATGCAATAATCAAGTTGAAAGGTATAATGCAATTATATGGAAGTGCTATTCATCTTATGTTAAAGATGCACAATCTATCAGAACAAAACTGGGAACTGGCTCTTCCTGATGCATTTCATTCAATATAATCTCTCTTGTCAACAGCAACAAATACTACACCACACAAAAGATTCTTTAGCTTCAAGAGACACTTGACTCATGGAAATTCCCTGCCATCTTGGCTGATGTCACCAGGACCTGTACTTCTGCATCGATTTGTTCAACATAATAAGAATGAAGATTTAGTAGAGCAAGTAGATCTTATTGAAGCTAATTCAACATATACTAGTATTAAATATCCTAATGGCCGACAATGTTTCATGAAAATAATGATACATCAGATTCTACTAATGAATCCAACATTTCTTGTCCTGAATTAACAAGCTGTAATCCTGAATCTACGACTCCAGTAGAACTCAGATCTGCTTGTGTCTCAAAACTACCAGGACGTTATGGCTGTGAATAAGATTTGGAAATACCATTCCTGAAGACTATAGCTATGTTCTTAGTGATTTACTTCACATCACATACCAACTTTGACTAAAGACTTTTTTCTATTACTAAACATTTAAAATGAATACTTCTACATTTGAACTTTTTCTATTATTCTCAACGTGTATTTAGTTATACAAGTTGAGAATAATAGAAAATGTGCTTCATGAACCTTTTGTTTTACTCAAATATTTCTGTGCCCATACAAACTTAATTTTTCATTTGTATTTGATAAATGTACCTAAATTACTTAGAAGGGGCGAATGCTATAAAATGAAAAGTCGTGTTTTATATTTGAACTAGGTAATGTTACAAAATGAATTTCTTCAGAATGGACTAAGTACTCAGAGCCACTATGTTTTTCTGTTAAATAGAGTGTAAGTCAGACTTGTTTTTGCTGCTGTGTTTTCAAGTTCAATAAAGCTTAGTATTAAGGAAACTAAGTGTTTGGATTCATTACACAGTGCTAATAAACTCAGAAATAGCTCACTGAGTAGTATCAGATGCTTTGTGTTGCTGTAATTGCTCTTTCCACTTCGACTTGCCTTGGTGAATTCTCACGCCATTTCATTCTTGAACATTCTGCCGCATCTTTTACCCTCATCCTCCTGTCTTTACACATCCAATCTCATAGTCCTTTTTTGATTGTCCAGGGTTGTTCGTCCTTAATGGCAGATTATTCTCCCCCCATCTTTGATCTACCTGGGGGTATTCTCTCTGTCTAGTACTTGTAGCTTGTTTTTTTAGTGCTTTGCGGTGCTAGCCCTAACACCAATGTATGCAGTCTTTCTGAGCTGTCATCCATTCTTTCACAGATGTCCATAGGTCTCCCCCCACTGCCAATGTGCCTTTCCCCATGGACACGATAATACAGGTAAGATAAACATCAAAGATGCCTTGCTCCAAGAAAAAATTATTTTTTAAAAATGTAGCAACTACTCAATACTCTTCTTGATGGTGTTCATTGGTAAAAAAAATGGTGCATAGTTGTGAACCATTCTGTATCTTCAGTAACGTTTTTCCCCTTAGCCTGTAAACTTCACCTGAGTGGGGCAGCAAAGACTAAATTAGCCTTCACTTTCAGAAGGGTTCCAACTACAGGCTCTGGTCAATCTTGAGCTGGTTTCAGCTGGTTTCAGCTGCCATGGCTATCTCCCTAGTGGTTTCTTCAATTGTTTGGACTCCAACCTGATCTTTTGCACTGATGTTGCTGGGAAGCTGCAGCAGCCAACTTCAATGGGGTATAATGCTGTCACGGCGCACTATTCTTTGAAGCGTAATGCGCCTGTAGTGGTATTTGAGTGGTTAAGGTCAAACAGCAAAAACATGCACTGAGACGCGAAAAAAACGGATTAAAAGGACGATATCAAAATAAATGTTTCGTACTGGATAAACACAGGGTAAACAAACAAGACAAACTCAGGGATTCTGGGGGGCAATATGTAAGTTTTATCAACTATGAAACAAGAAATACTCCGGGGATAGAAAATAGTCCTTCGATCGCTGAGGTAAATTCCGGGAAGAGAAAAATAGTCCTTGTTTGAGGAAAATCAAACATTGGGGTTTCAAAGTGTCACTTTTTGGTCACAGCCTTCAGAAAAAAGCACAGAGAAGAAAAAAGAACGAAGAAGCCTATATTTCCTCGAAGGTAGTGTCTCCCTTCATCGGATTTAAACAACCCTCCTAGGCTGGTAGCTAGTAGCAGCTTTCGTGCCTCCGACTTCCTCACCGCCGCTCGGTATCTGTGCACAGCCTCTCGGTCCTACCACCGCTGCTGCTGCCGCTGCTACTCCTACTCCTACTGCCACTGCTGCTGTCCTCCTCTCTCTCTCCCTCTGTCTCGGCGCCGAATTCAAAATCCCAGGGAAACAAGATCTTACAGAACCTTTCTTTGTCCTTCGCGTGCCAAAACCTTCAACTCACGGACATAACAAGACTTCACTGTATCTTCCACTGTTTACATTCTTCCATTCTTTCAAGGGACTTAACTCCTTATCACGACTCAAGAGTTAGCTCCCTTCCATTCTTTCACAAATGCTGTGTACCATCTCTTAACAAGAGCCTCCTGGATTAAATCCTGATACTCTTCAGTTGGTGAGAGATGTCCATCCTGTCCTCCTAGGGCACTGTTAATTCAGCTCCTGGATAGCAAAACCATGTCTGATCAGAGAGTGGTTACTGCAACCTCCTCCGGAAAGATAAGTCTCCTCTTTAGGTCCACTTGCATCTCCCAGTCAGAATCTCGATGCAAAATGGAAACAGGTTCTTGGAAGTTGTTCTTGCTCTATGAGCCTTATCTCCTTCCCTTTGGAAATTGATAACTTCTGGTGGTGATGCTTGGTGCCTGTTGGCTTTGTAGGTCTGTCCATTTGGCAATTTCAGTTAGGACCTTGAGCCTCCACCTGTATTGCTTTGGGACATCCAGTCAAGATGTGATTCAGGGTCCAAAATTCTGCTCCACGCTGCTTGCAGGCTGGGTCCCTTTCTTTGCCCAGATCTTTAGGTTGCTTGGAGTCGGCAAGAGGTCAGCCACGGCACACAGGAGGAAGGCAAACTTGCTTTGATTGGTACCTCAGAGTTCCTTCCAGGACATTGATCACTCAAGTGCCTGGTCTCACTCCCCCCCCCAGCATGCGCAACACACACATACACACGAGCACATACATACATGCACACACACACACACACACACACACACACACACACACACATATTTATAGATATACAAAATAAGCTGAAAGTCACTTTCTGATTCCTTTTGAGATCATGGCCTACCACTTTGCCATCCATCATCAGGTGTTCCAAATTCTCTAAACCTAGCAATCAGTGACTGAATGGAAAATGCAGATGAAATTGTTGCAGTATTAAATTTATACTAAAAACTAGTTAATCCCTGTGAAAAAATTCACAGACATACAGGTTTCCACTGAAAGTTGAATGTTCCTCTAAAAGCCTTTTGTAAACCGAAATAGTGTAAAGCAAAGAAGCGATTATCATTAATTTATATGGGAAATATTTTCTCCAGACCCTAAAAATGGTGAGGATGGTATGTCAGGGCTGAGTTTTAAAGGACAAAGAGCACATTATGCAACTTATGAAAGGTTCTGTATCAATACATTCCACTATAATTGTGGTAGTTGGAGGTACAGGTGACTGCGGTGTAAAAGAGAGAGAAAGAGGATGTGCACTGTCTCTATAATGACTCGCTGTAAAACAAAAACTGAATGCTATTTTTGTTTTCGGCTTTTTTTCAGAAAAGTGAAAAACAGGTGTAAGGGAACTTTCGAAAAGTGGGGACTACCTGTATTTGAATTCTGTTGTATGATTTCTTATAGAAAAGAAACTAAAAACTCATTTCAGTGGAAGAGTCCATTGTTTCATGGCTATGAACAGAGAAGCCAAGAAAATCCCACTGTTCATTATAAAAGTAGATTGTCTCTAATAGCTGAAATAAGAAAGCATTGTAAATTTTCACAGTTCTCTCCTCACATTGATGAGGTGTGTATTTATTCATTATAAACTTTCAGGTTTAAATGTCACTTGCTTAAAGGCCACCTTTGGCAGCCATTATGCTAGATGCCAAGTCATCTCCTATTTATAGAATTTATTTTATAATTATTAGCAAATAAAAGATGAATAAGAGAAACTACTCTATAATTAACATTTAATATACCTGGAGTTACCTCCCATAAGAAATTGGATTATTCAGCTGAAATGTGATAAAAACCAACAAAGATGAGAATATTGGTCAGAACAGTGATGACCCGGGCTACAAAGGAAGTAAAAAAAGATATATAAAAGACAACCTACCTTTTTTTCTATGTAGAAACACAAGGTGATCAGTCAGTTCTTTCAGTACATCTGTTTTTTCTTAAGTATTAGCATTAGTTAATGGCTTTAGTACTGGTTAGTAGTTGAGACAATAAGGAGGAAGAATAGAGTGTGGTTAGCATTTAGAAGATTTAGCTGATCTTTAGATATGGCCTGATTTAGAAGACACCAAATAGGTGCAACCAGTCTTATCCACAAGTTGACTCTGACTGGTAATTTTACCTATAAGTGTGACAAATTCGAGATGCTGAGGGTGATGCCAAAGTCAACTAGACAAGCAGGAAGTGCTTCTAAAAATAGCACAAACCAACTCCTGTTGTCCAGAGTTTATGATAAGAACAACACATGGATTAGTTATAATGACTCATCTCAGAATTCAGACAGCTGCAAATTAAAAAGGAAAAATTACATTTCTTTGTTATCCACTGATGACCCTTTTAATTAAGATAAATTTAAAAATTAAATACACAAGAAATATACATAAGTACATCAATAAGTCTGTAGCCTAATGTGGAAAAAAGCATTCATTTTTAAATTACAAATATTTAATCTCCTTCCTTGTCAATGCACTTAATCCATTGATAAATAAGTAATAATAAATCATATAGATCGAACATTATAAAATGAAAATTACAGACCAAAATTCAGCTAATAACCGTGTCAGGCTGCAGATTTATTGATCCACCCACATATATAATATTTGAATTAAAATCTTGGGTAGATTGGATGACTAGTATCATGCAATGATTTTTTTTCCCCAAACTAGCATCTTTATTTTGTTTCTTAATCACATTTCAGTCATTTTCGTCTGATGTTTGAAAAAATTATTGAATGATAATAACTTATCTCAACTCTTCAGGCAAAATTGGACAACTTTTGTTGTTCAAACCAGATTAAAATTAGAATTAAAGAGGATATTTCAGTCTTCGTCTGCAAATCAGAGAAATTTCAAAAGGAAGATTGTAAAAAGTCCCTACAACTTCTTTTTTAAAAGCATTTAGAGAGCGCATATCTCTGCCAATGCCATTGTCACTAAAAACTGAATGGAATTCAGTTCATATGTAGCTACGATGCAGGGGAGATAAGTGTAAAAGATTTCTGGATCTGCTCCAAAATTTAATCAATTCTTCCCTAGCCCATGGCCCACCCTTCCACAAAATGTCATTGAAACTCATTGAGAACGTTTGGAGATATTGCATAGACAGACAGACACAAGTGAATACATATACCTCTTCCAACTTTGTTGGCAGATGTAAATAAGGGAGAGAATGGAAAATAGCTTTTTACAGTCAGCTATGAAACAGTCATTGAGATTGGATGCCATTTGCATTCTCAGGAGGAAAACAAACAAACAGATGGCATACAGATCAACAAATTCAATGGAAAGCAATGGAAATAATAAGCTAGAAACTATGAGTCATAGCGAGGTGGCAGAGAGGTTTATATCCTTTTGATTATCAAACTGTAAGAAAAATACCAGAAATGAAAAATTCAGTGAAAACACAATACATATACATAAGCTCTTATCTAAAATCCCTGGGAGCAGATATGTTCTGGAATTTTAAAAATGTTGGTGTGGTGGTGTATATCTACCAATATCCTTGATTAAAAGTTGTTTTTTTATCAGTCAGATTTAAGGTTAAGGCCAGTAAAAATACAATTATAGTGTACGGACTAGTTTAGTCTCACTAATGTATCTGTTTGGTCTGGGTCACCTCTATTATATGGCACTGCTCGTGATAAAAAACATATCTTTTACAGATCAGATTAGTAAAGAATAACCAAATAGAACATTAAAAAATAACAAAGATAAGATCTAATCAACAAAAATTATTTAAATACAACCATCATTTTTTTTAACAGTATGGGTAAACTAGTATATATATTGATAGAAAAGCTATTCATAATCAAGAATCAGTTAGTAGTCCTTTGATTAATAGTCAACAGTTGTCCTCTTTTTGGATGTCCTAGTAACCTGCACAGAAAGTGGATATAGCACTGTTGATTACAAAAAACCAACACACACACAGAGCTGTATCTGAATTTTGATTCAAACTATCCATTTTGTGTTAAGAAAGGATTAGTTTGTTGCCTTCAACACTGGGCACAGATCATCAGCAGCAGCCCCGTGAAAATAGAGGAAGAACTAAAGAACAGTGAAATAACTAGTGGTGTAGTGCAGTGGGAACTCGTAGGAACGCTGTTCCCTTACATTTTTGGAGAGGGGGAACAGTGTTACCTCACTATCTATATACTACTAAAATTCTCTATTTGAACAATTCACTGGTAAGAAAGATTTGACAGTATTTGTCCAAATACTCATCCAATACGGCCTGAAATCAGTTAAATTTCAAAAACTTTCTCTGCAGGCAGCCCTGCATTCCCTCACTTTTGTTAGTACTATACCACTGGAAATAAGTATCCCTCCTATGTCATTGCTAAGTAGAGAAATAGAAGAAGCCCCCAAAACACCAACAACATAGCTACTGTTAGAATTCTTTATGTTAGATCCACTCTTTGTAACCTCCTCAGTTGCGCCATCACAAGGGATGAGTTTGATGAGAAACGGCATTTACAACATCCCATATAAATGTGGCAACGAATTTGAAGGAGAGACAAGTCGTCCCCTTAGTCAGACTTGGAGGTTGCAAGCCAAGCTTTATTTAACTAAAAGAATCAGCTACAATATGGCGTCATATATTATAAGCTTTTATAATATAGTCACCCAGACCACTTCCAGCCGTATCATATGGTTCCGGTTGTAGGTATGGAAACCCATACTCGCATACTACTCGTACTTCATATTAACAGTACAAAGAGCACAAAGAAGCCATAGCCAAAGGCAAAATCGGAAAATCTGGTATGGCAGACCATCTAAGAGGAAATTTGGATAATAGACGACGATGGAGAGTGAGGAAACTGAAAGAATAAGAATAGATCTACTTGCTAAATATATACATCAGTCCAGTGTGGATTTTAACTGGGTGTGGCTTTTGCTGCTTAACAGGGGCACTGTATGGAGAAAGGAGTCGAAAATATCTGGAACCTACATTACAAGTGTAATATAAAACAAAGGAAAAAAAAGATTTCTGTTTGCTACCAATTTTTACTTGGCAGAAGAGATTCATGCGCTTTACATGCTTGAAGAAGACTGTAGAATGGATCGACCGAAATGTTGTGGGAACAACAAAAATAACAAAAAGAAACAGTTCAAATGTGTAATAATTATAGAGACCTTCTAAGTTTAGCCTCCTAAACTTTGAAGATTTTAAATATTTATTAATCACTGCTACCCACAACAGACTGGTTTAAACACTGTTGCTGGGTTTAGGTTATTCATGTGTTCTGACATTTATATGTATCTAATTATCTATCTATATATCCGGATGTCACCCAGCCCTTACCGTTCATAGTAGAAACTTGAAATTTTGCAAACACACTCTGCTCAATCAGTAGGGAAAACGTTTTTTGCTTTTTGAAAATTCCTATCCAAAATAAGTTTTTAGTGGGGGGTTCAATATGCAATGTAAGTTTATGTTAAATTGATCCCTTAGTTTGTATCCGGCGGCATTCACGTTTGTTTTTTGAAAATTCAGACCTTTTTTTCACGAACACCACCCTGAGAAGTAACTTATTTCTAATTCTTTTAATTGTTCACCACCAACACAACAAGGGGAGTACTTTGAAGGGGCCTAAGGTGATATTGCCCTAAGTAGGCTATTTTTATGTTAATATTAAATGGCTGGGTACTTTCCGGACAGGCCTCGTACAAGTACACATACTTCTGCCCAATGACATCATAACTTTTCCCAACTTTGGGATAACCCATAAACTCCTGTCTGACCAGTACATAATCTTTGTACCAATTTGTTTTGTGAGTTTCTATATAAACTATGCCTAAATTTTACTTACTGCCTACAAAAACATTGGTGCAATTTACTCATTGTACTTAATATTTGCACAATTTATTCGCAAACATGTCTTTCCAGTTTTATTTATAAGTAACAACCTGTGATATCCTGAAACCTATTTAAGGTTTGAATTACTTATAATTTCTGAGAACAAGCTAGTCAGTGCCGGATTTAGGCATAAATGAAATTAGAGGCATGATTCCCAAGGTGGGACCGCTTGAAGACTCAAGAGGGGATGTTGGAAGGCAGGGGGAGGGGGGAGGGGGCTTTGGAAGATAATACTATTATTTAGCCGGATCTAGAAAAATTACTCATGACATTAGGCCCATCCTTCACATACAAAGGAAAATACAAACTTTTATGAAATCTACACAAAATAAAAGATCTGCAAAACATATTCTGTTGTTGTTGAGAGAGAGAGAGAGAGAGAGAGAGAGAGAGAGAGAGAGAGAGAGAGAGAGAGAGAGAGAGAGAGAGAGAAAGAGGGGGGGGAATCCGCCCTGGGGCACCTTAGTGTCTGGGGGCCTGAGGCCTGTGCCTCAAATGTCTTATGGTTAACACAGCACTGTTTGTTTCATAAACTTTAGACAAAAATCAATGATCGTTTCAAAAATAAAAGTATTTTCTGCACATTTCACTTCTTCAGTTACTCACAGGCTTTTTAGCTCCATGACAAAATTAGAGGGAACATTGTCACCAAGTCTAAATCCGACACTGAAGCCAGTACAAAAATTTAGTAATATGATGAGTTAATTACTTTCTGCGGAACAAGTTTGTGTTGTGGGAAAGGCCCAGGTTAAAAATATGTGTCAAACAGTAAGCAAAAAGATAATAATGGCCTATAAGTTAGAAGACTGTCAAGCAGTTCAAAATTCAACAAATAAGAAAAGATCACGAGGTACCATTAACCAGGATGTACATTTTTTTGAGAAAATTAAAGCTTACATTTGATTGGCTACACTGAGAATCAGGATAAATAGTTGAAAATACACTCAACTCAAGAATTTGTGATTCTGTACTTTTTAACCCTTTCAAAACTAAACTAATATGGTGCTTCATGCCTGATTTTATAAAAGGGTATAAAAAATCCAAAAACGTGTTAAATTTTATTTAATGGTTAAAGAAAGCTACTCTTTTATTAAATCAAAAATTTTCCATATTTTAAAGAACTAAAATCATGATGGGATACATTTGTCCCATTAGACATTTAACCCAGGACAGATGAAAAAGATGGAATAAGAAAAACACTTCATCTACATGTCTTTTATGTTTAGTCATGTAATGAGGCCTAATTTCTGCACGGGTTCCAGTAATTCATAATAATGAATTCCCTTTGAATGCCACCAAACATAGAGAACTTTTTTGGTCGAGATGTTAAAGGCTGTCTTGGATCTAGCCATGATTTTTTCCATTTTGGATAAATAAATCCATTTTCATCGCCAGTGACTATTTTGGTCAAATGACTTTTTTCTGTGTCAAGCAAGAAGAGAAAGACAAGTGTTTAAATGGAGACCAATATTCCTTTCTATAAATTAATGTGTGTTACGTGTTTGTTTGTGTGTTGGTTGTTTGTTAGTTTGTTATTTTCTGTTTTAGCAGTGTTGGTTAAACACATTTAGTTATAACCGTATTTAGCTGTTTGTTAGAAAAAGAACAAAGAAACGAAAAGACTTGGGTTCAGGGCGTTCACCTGTAGTCCAAGAGACCATTCCCAGATCCCACTTCCGGGCCCTTGTTTCTGGTACTGGAAACAAGGCTCGTTAGTTTGTTATTTTCTGTTTTAGCTGTGTTGGTTAAATGCGTTTGGTTAGAACCATATCAAAAAGAGACCCTTCCCAGATCCCACTTCCGGGCCCTTGTTTTTGGTACCGGAAACGAGGCTCATTATGAAGTCTGTTGGGTAGTTCTGCTTCGGCATGTTTATTGATATCAAGCTTACATATATACATACATATATAAACATTACAATGTGGAATCCATTTTCCTAGTTTCTGAATTTTCACTAAGGCTTGTAAACAAAGTACTACATATGATTGGTGCACAAGAAACAAAGGCCTCAGTAAACTACAAAGACATTTCTATGATTTCCCTACCATTGTTCAAAAGATGGTGCTGGGAACCTCAAAGCATCAAGCTAATATAATATACCAATACTACACCACCAGTTAAAAGTGTGTCTGCAAGTGGCAAGGTATATGTCTAGGGTTGGAATACAGAAATACAAAAACAGAAAGAACAATAAAAAGTTGGACATTGTGAAAACATGAACAACTTTACTGCTGGTCAACTCGTAGAATGCAGGGGCAGATTCAGGATTTTGAACGTGGTGGGGTCTAAATGGAAAAATTCTTGTAGTAGGGACAGGGTTTGAGAAAGTGGCAGAGCGGCAAGCGCTGTTTGTTGGAACAAGAGTTTGTTCCTCGGAAAGTGAAGGAAGGATGATGCCTTAAGAGGAAGCACTAGGGTGTCCAGACATCCGGCTTTACTCCTGACAGTCCGGCTTTTAAGCACTCTGTTCTCCGTCCAACACAAGGTCGTGCTGGACGTTAATTTGTCCTCCTTTTTTGAAGTAAGACAGAAAAACTTATTCAAATTACCTCAGATGAGGGCTGTCTAATACAGGACTTGTGATAAGATTCATTTTTGGTTCATTACTAGGCTTGTGGTTTTATAATTATTTTTATTTATCGCTTCTGGAATTTATAGCCAGCTTCAGGAATTAAATGATAGGGGTTTTCATCAAATAAGAATATAATTTATTGACTTTCGGAAATTACTAAGAGACAACTCATGCTAGCCTGCCTATAAGATTACTTTTTCTTTCAAAAGTTAATGAGGGTTCTTATCTGCCTAAAGACAACTCGTGTAGCCAGTTTTGAGAAACAAATTCCCTTCTTTGGCGATGAGACATAGGGATACAGACAATACACTCAACTATCTCAGATGTTTATTAATTGATCATTGCTTTGATTTTGTCAACATAGATGGATTCCGATTAGCTGAGATTCTGCTTAAAGAGGCTGTATGTCCTTTCAAGTGTCAGATAAAATTTATGTTCCTAATTTTTTACAATTGTGGATTGTTGAGTAAAAATAAATATTAATTTATTTTGGTGCTTTATTTATTTTATATACTGTATGAATGCATGTATGTAATATGTACAGTTGTTTCAAATAAATTAAAATTTTACACAAACTACAACAAAATAGCATTTATATATTAAAGTAATATTTGACAAATCACCAATTTTTCTAAGTGTTTTGTATATTTTGTATATTTTATACAGTATTTTGTATATTTTATACAAAACTTTTATATATTTACAACTCACCTTTAACAACAGATCCAAGAGAGTCAATCTGTCAATATTTTAGTACCCATTTCATTTGAACTGGATATTCAAGTATTGTTTTTTTAAAAAATTGGTCCCACATATATGCAGAGATTTAGTGGAATCTGTGAGACCTTCCAAAAATGACAAACATAAACTTTTCTAAAAGTCTCATTAATTTTGAAGTATTATGCTGGAAAATTGATTTGGGGAAAAATTTGTCGTAGTTGACCTAGTGGATCATTGGGGTGCTATGCACCTCCCCTTCATGGCATATCTCAGGGCAATGGGAGTTACTTGGTGGCACCCATCTCCTTTCCAAGTAACATGTGACAGGTTGTACTGGGTTATATGGTACCAGTAGCAAGGAATAACCCCTGACCTGATCTATTGGAAGAAGTGGAACCACTCTGCCTTAGGTGCTCCACTCCTGGTTTGGCATCAGATTTATCTGTCTCTTATATACTCTTGGTATCAAAGAGCTGTTCCAAATGATCAGAGCCCTAAATGTTTACAAAATAGAGGACAGACCGATTGTTATAGTTGATGTTAATGCAGTAAAATTGTAGTCATTTGGTCCCCTTGGCAATTCACCTCTATTTTGCTTTTTACAGACACATAACTTTATAATATAGATAGAGGAGAGCGGGGGTAGCAGTATACAGGGTTGATACCTGTCATTAATTTCAATAAGTGATGACATATGGCGTTCAGCTTCTTGTTGTGCACAGGCATCAATATCGACCATACTGTAAGAGGATGGAAGCAACGTCGAACAATGCTATCCTAAACAAAAAAAAATAATTTTGGACACCTTGAGTAAGTATTCTGGCATCTACAAAATTTTTTATAGACCTTGTAGGAACCACACTCTATCAAACTTGCTTGATTATCTGAAACAGTTGTCTTTATGCTTCATTTGTGTGTAGACTTAGTTTGGCCTAAATTATGTTGGGAAATAAAACGGTCGGATCAGGGCTAGTTGTTACACCTTGTAACAACTTGCTCCTCATAAAATATGACTGGACAAAAAGCAACAGGTGTAATCATAATACCTGTGGCATTGCAACCATTTAGAAAGGCTAGTCCAAAAGTAAGATGCAACGTGGTAGCAACAAAAAATGCCACACAGCTATACTAACTGACACACATCTACCGAGTCCCTAGAAAAAAAGAGCAAAACCTGCCAAAGGAACCTGGGCATTAAACAGTTTCAGAGGTCTGCAGGAAATAGGAGAAAGAGAAAGGCTACAAAAGATTGTTGGTTTCTTGCATGCAGTGAAAACTGGTCAAACTCTGCCCCAGTGGAGAAATGGGCACAGTGTATTAACTGTAAAGATTGGGCCCATGAGGAATTTACAGATGGGAAAGACTCTTCATGCCACTTCTGTGAATGAGAGAATTTTTTATTTTTTATTTCAATGTTTATGATAAACATTATAAACTTTTAACAGAAGAAATTGTTTTTAAGTTATTTTGTGAAGCTTCTGAATGGGTGGCAAAAATAGAGAAATTGTAAGTACGCCTAAGTAAGTAGTCTCCTAAGGAATTCATTATTTTTTTTATTTGTAACACCTTACCCGATGACATGTAACAACATGCCCTACACATGGGGCAAGTTGTATACAGTTACCTTGACCAATAATTTCTGTTATATCTTGAGAATGAAGCAATGTATCATTTTTCTGTTTGGTGTTTATGAAAATAAACATAATGACCTTCTCACAGCAGAAATGTCTTTAAGTTACCTTTTGTAGTTTTTTTGGTGGGGAGCAAAAATAGTAAAATAGTAAAATCATAACTATCAATATATTGTAACTAGCCCACTCTCCCCTACATACAATGATTGCAAAAAGTATCAGCTACATTTCAAAAAGTACATTTAATCATCTTTATACATCTTCAAAATTGACAGAATTTGGACCAAAGATTAATGATTTCTGTACATAACTTTTCATTGTTCAATCTCGTTTCAATATTCTTTTGATTTTTGTATTTTTTAATCTCTTTTTTTGAAACTTTTTGCACTCACTGTATATTCGACAGGCAAGCAAGCAGGTTCTGTGTATGCGATAACAGAACAGAATTTCTATCATCAATAGGTTGTTATCTTATCAAATTTTGAAGTTTATTAGTGTGGTTTAGGTTAAATGAAATTTACTATGTATTTTTTTATGATTTAATTCTTCAATTTTTTATTTTTTATCTCTATTTAGCCAAAGATGCCAAGCTGGTTTCTCATTTGTATTAGGTGTAAATGTGCCAACTTAATTAAAAAAACAATTGGGAAAAGAAATTCTGTTTTCTAGTGTCAGCATTTGGATTGAAAATAGAATTTCTTGAATCTTAGCCAATTGAAATTTAAATGTTTTCCAACTAACAATAAAATAGTAAAAAAAAAATAAACAAACAAGAAAGCACTTAAAGAGCACCTACCTCTGCCAACACTATCCACTAACTGAAAACTGAATGAAAATCACTTCATATGCAGCTAAGATGCAGGGAAGGTAACTGTGTAAGTTTCAATTTACATATTTCAGACTATTATCAAGACAATAGTCTGAAATATGTAAGTTAAAACTTACACGATTACCTTCCCTGCATCTTATATGAGAAAATATCTCTTAATCGAAAAGATTCCTGGATCTGCCCCAAAATTTAATCACTTCTTCATTATCCAATGGTCCATCCTTCCACAAAATTTCATTGAAATTCATTGAAAACCTTTTGAGATATCGTGTGGACAGACAGATAGATGGACAAGAGTGAATACATATACCTCTCCTAACTTTGTTGGCAGAGGTAGATAAAATTGCAATGAGAATGGCTTTGGTGGTTTCTTTTTCAGTAGTATTTATTGCCTGTAGACACAAGCAGCTGAAGAAACAAGAAGATTTTGGTTATTCAATTGTATTTTATTAACTATTCTGGGCATTTGAGTCATCTTCACTTATTAACTTTAGCTTGAGTAAGCAGCAGACTAAACTACCTTTGTATATTATTTCTGATACAAACAACAAATTTGAAGAAAGTTATTTTTACATTCCAATACAGCATTTGTTATGAATAGTAATTTGAATAAAGCATAAATAAGATAAATACAGAATGCTGAAACCTATTGCAAATATGTGGTGTAAGTGACCATTTTTGAGATTAAATTTTCAAATATTTAGATTTAATTTAGTTTTTTAGGATTTATATAATTATATACCGGAATACCTTGTATTATACAGGTTTTGATATAGTACAGTTACAGTATTGCTGTACAAATTAATGTAACTAACTATAAGCTGAAAAAAGCACATTAAATTATAATAAGACCTTGAATAATGCAGTTTTGAACAGTACGTAAAATTTTGGAATGAATCAACCGCACTATTCAAGGTACGGAAGAGATTTTCAAGTGGGGGTGCCTGTGATTATAAAAAGGGGGCACATACATGACCTATTTTCAGTAGGAAATAAGTGGCATTTTTCTACTTCTGTCAGTTTTATTAATGAAAGCAAAATACATCAAATAAGCAAAATCTTTCTTCTCTAATCTATTTTACATCAAGAAATCTTGCTCTGAAAAGGTCCAAAAAGTGCGCAGTCTTATAACATTTCCTGTACAAAATGTATTTGCAATATCTACCAAGTCTATTTCATGTCTTTTCTTTATGGATGAACAGCAACATGCAATGGTTTAGTCTTTCCTGTTTCATTGTACTTCACAACCAGTTTTTAATGCGGCACATTGTTGAGGCTGATCACTCACTTACAGCATTCGTAGCTGGCAAAACTAGATACAATCTGATAAGAACAATAACTTCCGAATAAAGTTCCTTTTGTGAATCAAAAAACGTTTAACATGATTTATTATGTCACTGACAGTTGTCCTATCATTGCCAGAAAAATTTGTTTTCATTAATTCGAGATGTGTAGATAACCGAAACTGGTTTACTTCATCATAAATTTGGAGAACCTGTTGCAACTGCTTGTCATAATTTGACTGATTGACAACATTCAAAAGTAACTGCTCGATATGTTGTGAGGCCTTGTATCCAGGTTGTGAAAATTGCTCCTCTATGCAGTTAACTACTGTGTCTATGGCATTAAAATAAATACATCTGTAAAATGTTTTGACATCAGTTACATCATCGTAGACTCTTGTCTCATTTCCACAGAGAAGTTTAACAGGCCATTTGCACTTACGAGGCAACAAAGGATCACTCAGTTCTAAGTCATTTGCTTTTTTTATAATGTTTTCACACATTAAGTCAAAGTAGTTTTCAGAGCGCAAGGATTTAATTGTTTGCAATGTTAGATCAGTGATTTCTTTGCCCTGACATGCAGTAATCTTTGAGTTTTGCAATGTCTTGGATAAATTATCGCTGTTTCGTAAAACTAGATGTAACACATTAATTCCATAGAAATAGTTAAATTTACTCATCAGACTTTTGACTTCAACAATTCTGTCCCTTAGTCCAGGTTCTAAGTTTTCTTCAAGTGACTCATCCCACACTAGCAACCCAGTTATTGAGAATCCTTTTCAAAGTTTCTGCTCGAACTGTCCATTTAGTTGCTCAAAGAACTCAAAACCCTGGATAATCTAAAGCAGGGATAGGCAACCTATAGCCTGTAGGCAGATTTTGACCAGCCACGAAAAAATATTAGAAATATTAGGATTACTTTTTATGTTTTAAAGATTCTTTGTCTTTGTCTTTTTAATAGATTCAAAAGATGCCTTAATTGAAATGAATTGCAACTAAATTGAGTTCGTTGATTATCTATTACATATTTTGATTTCACTAGACATGGCATTTTATTCTCAAAATATGAACAGTCGAATGCGTGTGTGTGTCTGAGCATTTGTTTGAACACTATGTACATTCAACATATTGTGTTCCTTTAAAAACACAAAATACACATATATATATATGTATATATACCTATTATCTTACCTTTTCCTTTACCTATCCCAGAACCTAGTGTGCAGGGTCGTTAAGGCACTACAGATGATTTCATCATGGGTGGGTCAAGGGCTAGATAGTTTTTCTGTCTCCAAGACTGGTTGCCAACCATGGCTAGAGAGCCCAGACTGCCCTACTATTTACCCATAGCTGGTGGGAAGGGGAGAGATGGATTCATGCCTTTCCCATTAGTGCGACATGGATGCTAACACTCTCAGCTCGAGTTTGAACTCAGCTCACCAATACCATTCTTCATGCCATTAACCGTTCAGCCACTCCAAACCTCCACCTATATATATTGGGTAATGTAAAAGTTTGTTTCACTTATTAAAAGACAAATGTTTTCATTTGATATTAAATTCATTGAACAACACATTTTCTGTGCTGTTAACTGTTAGGCCACCCACACCTCCAACTTGTTCACTTTTTGAAAATTGAGCAAATGAGAACTGATCTGAAAAGATGACATTGTGTCCAAACTCCAAACCTCTGTCCATTTCCATTGTCCACTGCTTTCTCTGCTAAATGTTGGCTGGTTTAAGAAGTGGCTTTCTTATGGCAAATAATAGCAAAATGAACATTTTTTTTCTTTCTTTTTTTATTTTCGATTTTTATGTCCGGTCTGTTTTGCTATATTTCAGGCTCGTCTTGTGCTAGGTAAAACTGTACTATTGTTTTTAAAAAAAAATGATTAGGATTGTTGAAAATGTATTAACATGTTAATATACTTTTGTAACGTTATTTTTGTTTAAATTTATTCGTAGCGATGTTCTATGAATCTTTGCTGAGAAATCTATTGTCAACACACTCGTTGTAGATTAAAGTTCACATCCAGAATATTGTTGAATTTTGAGTTGTCAGACAGTGATCAAGCAGACAGACAAAGTATGACTGCTGTTTTCTCTTTTAAACCCTGTAAATCGTATCTCTCTCATGTTTTTACACTTCACGTCAAAAAGGTGATGTAGCTCTAATACTGAGTTCAACTTTCAATTTCCATTTTTTTTACATAGTGCCTTGAAATTTAATAAGGAGAGCTTACTAATTATAGGAATGTTTGAAATAAATAGGTTAAAGTTAAAATGAAATATGGAAAGATGATTTCTGTTGTATTTTTTGGACTTTTTCCATTTTATTATCAGCGGAAGAGATCCCTAAGAGGAAAAGAGCAAGGTCTACAGATTGTTTTGTATTAATTGATGGAAAATATGGTTTTTGAAAAGAATTTTTTTATTGGTGCCTTTGTTTAGGCTCAGCATATCGAATGCTGGCCGTGATTTGATGGAAAAATCTCCATGATTTGATGAAAAGATCATGGCACCAGGACTCATGGTGTTTTGCTGTGGTTACCGGCTGGAGAAATTTCTCTGCACCTGGAAGGAGTTGTTTGTAGGGGCGTCAATGAATATCGGTTTGAAGTGATCAAATCCTTATCAATGGGATCGAAAAAGTGAAAAAGGTCTGGAGTCAAGTCTCTGTGCCCAAAATTCAGTTAAAGGGCGGGACAAGTTTTAAGTCCCCAGATGTAGTAAAAATATGGGAAGATCTAAGTGCTAGAATTTAAGCATGAGACGGATTCATGCCAATGTGGTTTTGTTCATTTTCCATTGTATCATTATGTTAAAGAGGAATGCCTCTGTTATGTTTTTCAATGAGACCTTGCAATTTTCGGAATTGTCTATTTTGTTTTTTGGGGATAATTGTACAGTTTCTTTTTATTCACTAATATTGTGTTTTGCAAACTGTTTTTTTTATGACAGTTATAATTGTCATTTTGTACTGTAAAATATTGTTGGAAGTACAATTTTTGCTGATGAATGTATAAAACTACTACAGGCTTCTGTGAATTCTGAATTTTATGTATAGATATGAGAACGTGAGATGATATATATTTTTTATTAGACTTAGACAGAAAGCAAATGAAATTAATTTACTAGATTATAAATACAGGACAGCTGATGCAGAAGACGAGTGAGTGGAATATAGATTTCGAAAATTGATATGAAAGAAGAGAGAGAAAGGGAAGAAGTCTCTGTACTTAAATTTAAAAAACAAAATTGAAAAAAGAAAAGAAAAAGATTTGATTTATCACTATAGTTAGAACGTAAATTTGTACTTTGTGGGTGTGTGTGAGTGAAACATACGTAAATTCGAGGCTGTAGCTGCCCTTAATGTGTGAGCATGGGAATGCGAGATTGTTATGAATTTGGATGTCAATGATAGTAAACAGTGAAGGGATGTTGCATGTAATTGACCTGAGGGGTCACTTGTCTAGAGTAACGTTTTTATGAATGAAGTTAGTTAATATTTTTAGTGGAATTTTTGAAAGATTTCTGGCGTTCAGTCAAATACTGGGAGCGCAATCTCGCTTATGAATTAAAGTCATGCTCTGACACAAAATTCGAGAGAGCCCCAAAACTGTGGGGAGCGAATTTAGTCGCTTGTAGATTCTAGTAGAACTACATGTCTGTGGACATAAGATGTTATTTGATGTTGAGGCTTGGAGAGCCTAAAAAGAATAACATGGAATTTTAGGGCAAGAGGAAAGCCCTGGGAGGATATGGATCATGGAAGAAAATCTAGGAGTTTTTTTTTAGTATAGGCACAGAGAGGGGTCTTGTGCTTTGTAGTAGCAAAATTACACATATTTAAGTTGTGGAAGAAAGAATGGTTGAAGAATAAGTTTAGGATGTAAGAAAGTAATAAAAAAATCCGGATAAACCCGTTGAAGAAAAAAGAACTAATGTACCGATCTTTGTTTAACCAATTCTTTTCCAAACCTGATTTTATTTTTGTGTCAAATTGATCATGGGTAAAGCCTGTTGTTTTTTTTGTGTGTTTTTGTTTTTTTCTGTTGTGGAGAGTCGGAGAGGGAGAGAAAGAGAAATGCTGGAAAAATATCCACGGGTGTATATTTTGAAAAATACAGAGAGGAGGAATGTTATGATATACTACGACGAAAAGGTAATTTTGGGGCCAAACATCTGTGCGGAAATGGAAGTGACCCAGTCACCTTAGGAAATATGTATATGCGTGGGTGTCCAAAAAACAGGATGTGGAAACCAGAAATGACACAAGTGTGGGCGTTCGAAACACCATAAAGCTCAAAGCCAAGACGAGGAAGCACAAAAGAGACAGAAAACTCAGGACCCAAGAGAGGACAGAGACTCAGACAGCCGGGGAGGCAGACTGCCTAGGGCTGGGAATGGTCTCTCGGCACACTTATCTCTCTCCCACTCCTCATCCACCGGCCGACAAAAATGTAACTTAAGAAATAAAAATATGTTCACATATTTTTACAAACAAGTTTTTCGAGTCATCCTTTTTGACTGTCCAAGTTCACAATTTTCCTCCCAAGGACGAAGGCACTATACAACACCCGTAAGCTTTTTCTATAACCCACCCGTACCTGGCCCATAAATTTTTAATGTTTTATGCTTTGGGGTCTGCCCATTTCGTGTGATTTATTTTGTTTTGGAATGTAAACCTATTTGTGTGTTTATGTTTAATATTGTAGCAGTTTATTTAGATTAATTGGCCATTTTTCGTCCAAGGTACTTCAGCCATTTTCAACATTTTAAACCATTGGCAATTTTTGCTACAGAAGATCATATGTGTAAATATCTTCTGCTTTTAAGAAGACATTGTTTTTTTATCATTCTTTTGGCATAGAAATTATTTATATATATTTATTCATATATATGTATCAAATTAAAACTACATATTTATTTATTTTTTTAAGTTAAAACCACGTATTTAATTTTTCTTTTTCAAAAAATAAATAAATGACTAGTTTTAATTTGATCAAAAGTTTATTTAATCAAAACAAGGATAAAACAACTATTTTTTATAATCAAAAGTTTATGTAATCAAAGTAAAATCAAACTTTTTTCACAAACATAAGTTAATATGCAGGTTTTTTTCGTGTGCAAAAAAGCTACCGTTATTTGTATGTGTATTTGTGGACTTTGTATGTAAGCAGCTATTAGTTTGTGCCTAAGTATGTGTGTGAGTGTGTTTGTGCTGGACAAATAAAACAGTTACATGTGGGTGTGGGTGTGTTTATATATATATGCGTTTGTATAAGTGTGTATATATGTGTGTGCAAAGACTAGACTAGATAAACATCGCTCATCACAGATAACACATTTCTGGCCATATAGACATAAACATGGAATGACCATTCCCCTTTCCAGGATTTCAGATGACACAATCATTAAAAACACCAAGAACTGACATGTGGAAATTAAGATTAATATTCCAACCATCTTTTCATAGCCAATTTTAGCTGATTTTGAAATAGACATGGCTATTAATTTGGCTATGAAATCCCTGCTATGAATTCGCCTGCTATGAATGTTCCGTAACCCAATACAGACAGCTTTCTGAATGTAGTGATTTCCTTTTCTTAGTGAATTGTGTGATCATGTGCTCCTGAAGTATGAGGCATTGTGAAGTGATTGTATTGTTATTTTTCATGTTTTTTTTGTTGTAAATTGAGTAATTGCCAATGGGTATATCTTAATTAAATATCAACACTGAGTAAATAATGGTGTCTATTTACTTATAGCATGTCTTTGTATATCTGGATAGCTAGATAGTTAGCTAAATAGATAATGAATAGACTGAGATAGATTGATAGATATGAATAGACTGAATAGATAGATAATATATGACAAAGGTATGACTGACTATTTGGCCTCAATTCACCGTTTGATGTCAGCATTGTCGGAAAAATGAGGAAAAATATTTCTAAAAGATAATCTTTATTTCTGCACATTTCTGAGATACTAAGAGTTAAGAATTCTGTTTCCATTATCAAATTTGTCAAATTCATTCATTGAATCAAATGCATTAAATATTTTTAGCAGTTAATTTTTGTTTCGATTTGAGTCTACCATTGGAGAAACCATCAGATCTTTCGTTCAGTAAAAGACTGCTGCATTTAAATAATTTTGCAATTCCAATGTACTTATAAAATATCAAAAACATTGTGGTGCTCTGCATTTTCTTGTTCATATTCAACCAGAATGAACTCGGATTTTTTATGCATTTGCAAAAAAAAGAAAATAAAAAGTAAGGGAGACTACTCTATAATTAGTATTTAACAGTTATCTCCCTTGAAAAATGTTACAGACAAAAAATATAGACATACACGTGGCATATAATATAAGTAGATTTTGAAAAAAAGAGATGTTGTACAAAACTAACAAATATCAAAATACAAAGTCAATGTGCTGTCAAATCTCATTCAATACTGCAGTTGTCAGGATATCGTTAAAGTATAAAAGCATACCTAATGATTTTAGGGTGGGGGGGCTCTAATTTGCTGACAGAGTGGACATGCAGGCCTCTAATTTGCCAACAAAGTGGACGTGAAGGCTGAATAAAGGAAGAAATTTGCTGACAGAAAGGGCATTGGGAGGGTGCTGCACCCGCCCCAAACCTCCCATCCTGAAAGTTTAATATAGGCATTTAACCAACCAAGAAAGCTTTAGTAGTAGTAGTAATATTATCTTGATTTTTTATTTTTATTAGATGAAGCATTGTCAAACATTATCAATTTTTGTGTAATATTTCTTTCATCTTAATTTTAGTTGCTTTTCATCATGACTACTCAGACCGTTAGTCTACGTCAGCGAGTAAACAGCGCAGATTGGAAATCAAGATAATATTACTACTACTACTACAACTAGTGCAAGTAAAAACAATAACAAATATGGGGCCAAGCAATTGGGGAAAAATAAAGTATGGATTTAAGGGTTAGATTTAATCTTCTGTCAGAGTTCTGGTAGCTCAATTGGTAGAGCAATTGCTGTATATAAGCTGGATTCCTGAGGTGAAAAGGATGTGAGTTCGAGTCTCACCCAGAGTTTATTCTTTATTTCCAATCTGCACTGTTTACTCACTGCTGTAGATTGACAGTCTGAGTAGTTGCAATGAAAAGCAACTAAAATTAAGATGAAAGAAATATGAGTCAAAAATGAATTATGGTTGACTAAGAAAGCATTAGACCAGTGATTCTGAATGTGTTGCGCACCCCCCATAAGGGGACAATTTCAATATATTAGGGGGCAATTTTGAGTTTGGGGGTGAAGAGCAAAAATAATTGTTATATCAAGGCTTAACTGATTAATTCCTAATTATATAATACTACTAATTTCTAATTACACAATACTATTATTTATTAATTTTGCTAATAGATGATATTGTAAATTTAAAGTGGTATTATTTATAGCATTTCATATTTAATAACAAATTTTTAGAACTTGATTACATTTTTTTCTAGTCGTTGGAATTATTTTTCATTGATTTAAATTTTTTTTCCTTGATTTAAAACTCTAAATCTAACATTATATTATGATAGATTTTCAAAACCAAATTTGTTTTATTATAGTAATTGGGACATCAAATTTTTTTGTGCAGTCGAGGTGGGGGCAAGGAGCAAGTTAAGAACCACTGCTTTAGACATTTTTCTCTTGCTTCAGTTCTTGAAAACAAGTTATAAGTTACCTCCCTTTATTGTTGTGGGGAAGAGCGGGGTTAGTTGTTACAATTTTACTATTTTCGCCTACCTAAAAATTACAAAAGGTATCTTAAATACATTTCTGCTGTGAGTAGGTCATTATGTTTATTTTCATAAACACCAAACAGCAAAATTATTCATTGCTTCATTCTAGAGATATAACAGAAATTATCGTTCAAGATAACTGTATACAACTTTCCTCATATGCGGGGCATGTTGTTACATGGCATGGGGTAAGTTGTTACTAATAAAAAATAACGAGGAGGAGGTAATGCGCGTAAACTACCTATAACTTGAAGTGAGTTGTTACAAAGTGTAACAACTAGCCACGACCTAAGGTGAAATACTAGCCGCAATCCGACAATTTTATTTCCCGAATTAATTTAGGCCATAAAATCGAATTCTTGGAAAACAAAGTCTACACACAAATGAAGCATAAAGACAGGCGTTTCAGATAATCTAGCCAGTTTTATTGAGCTGTTGTTTCTACAAGGTCTATTAAAATTTTCGTAGAGGCCAGAATATTTACTCAACAAGGTGTCTAAAATTCCTTTTTTTTGTTTAGTTTTGGAGAGCGTTGCCCGACGTGACTCCCATCCTCTCATAATATGGAGGATATTGATGCCTGTGCATGATGAGAAGCTATCTTCCAACACTTATTGAAACTAAGGACAGTTTATCAACTTGCTCCTGTACACAACTAGCCCCGCTCTCCCCTACTGGAATGCCAAATTGAAATCGATTATGAGTCTAAGGGAAGTAACTTTTTGTCATTACAAATATCTTTTGACCAGTTTTCATTCATTCATATAGTTTTCTTGCATTTTATGTTTTTTAGCTGACACATTCTTTGGCCATGAAATTAAGTATTCTGCTGATACGGTGAATTTTTTAAACAATTTTCATTCATGTATTTTTTCTTGATTTTTATGTTTTTTAGCAGATTCATTCTTTGACCATTTACTTAAATATTCTGATGATGAGGTGAATGAACATTGAATTATTGATAAAGTCTGGTGGTGCAGGTGGCCTAGCGGTTAACAGCATGTAGAATGGAATTGGTGAACTATGTTCAAACTCTGGCTCTCAGGTTCACCAATTCCAGTTTGTGGACACCTTGCACTAATGTCCTTGGGAAAAGCATGAATCCATCTCTTCTCCCCACATATGGGTAAATAGCAGGGCAGACTGGGCTCTCTAGCCATGGTTGTCAACCAGTCTAGGAGACGGACAACTCTAATAACCATCATTCATATTTTGCTCTCATGGCCCCTTTCATCCATCTCTTCATCTTAACTTCTTAAGAACCCAGTGTATATTTTATATCATAGTGTCACAACAGTATGAGAATTGAGATAGATATACAGTGAATCCTCATTAAAAAGGACAGTTAAGTTGAATATCAGATAAAATGAACAAAATCTGGCAAAAAGCGACATGTGTCAATGAAAACATCTGTAACTTGAAATCTATTAATTTTATTGTAATAATCTTTGTGTTATTAATAAAAACACATTTTAAAATTTCACCAAAAATATACTAATTGGCCAATTTCAATAACATTTTTGGGATGTATTCCATTTTGAATGAATTTTCTTATGAGAAGAATATTTTGTAAGAAAATTCATAGCATAGTATCATAACTGGATCACTTCAAAATTACTACTACAATTACTTCTCCAAATTTAGAAGTAAACAAACTTATAACGGTTAGGGATTTTCAGAGGATTCAATATTAGTTAATTAATTAATTAGACCCAAACTAATTAACCTTGTTATATGTTTATGTATACAGTACGAACCCCTACCATCTGTTAACTCAGACAATCGGCTAAAATGGACACCCCCCTCTTAGTCTGTTTTAATGAGGGTTCACTGTATCTTATAAATAGGCCTTTTTTAATTTTGGTAGAAAAAACTACATCCTTAAAAACCTCTGAAATCTTTTGATTAACCACTTTGTTTCGGTTTTTTTCACTTATTTAAAATCATGTCTAGTTATGTTTGAAGTAATGTTTGAAATCCCAGAAATAAATCCTTTTTCTATAACTTTATTTGTTTCAAAACATGTGCCTCTGTTCATAGATTTGATCGTAAAAAAATAAGACAAGAAGTGAAAACATTCTGTAGACTGATTTCAAGATGTAACAGTAATAGGAATTGGTTTTTAAGTCAGATTTAGATTTTACAAGTATAAAGATACTACTGATACCATTGTTCAGACTGAGATCCTCATCTTGGTTGT